>JAWKAU010001064.1:0-18000 GCA_033398695.1 Orobanche coerulescens
ACCGTGAGGAACCGACGAAAATGAACCTAACGATACGAATAGCACAATCACAACCACTTCTAAACGATTATGGAAATGGAATACACCCGGAACCCCGCCTACGATTCATGTATATTCATACCGAAAACATCAACGAGGGCGGACCACAACCAAACCCTCTCGATTCCGTAAAAATCCACAAAATATCCATGAATCCGTAGCGAAAATAAACATACTAACAAGATCAATAAAATTCATAAAGAATCCATCAACAAAACGGAAAGAATCGGACAAAACCCCAAAATCCCCAATTTTCCAAAAAGGTAGGGTTTCAAGAGATTACCTTGAGTGATTCAAGTATTTAGATTCAGAAACACGCGTTGGATTGATTGTCCGGGCTTCACAACCGAAGAAGAATGATGAAAATCAACCCTCCAAATGATAATGATAAGAAGCTCTCCTCCTCTCTCACTCTCTCTCGCGTCTAAGGAAAAGGAAGGAGGAAATGAGCTGTTCACGCTCAAAACAACACATTTATAGTGTAACACAGTAACCTATCGGCCGCCTATCGGCCGATAGCCCAACCGATAGCCATACGGAATGCCGGCAGAGAGTCTATCGACCCCTATCGGCCGAAAGGCTCTGGAAGTGCTCGGCCAAAAACTGAAACGACCATAACTCTCTCGTCCGGACTCCGATTGACTCACCGTTTGAACCATTGGAAAGCTAACTCGATGTTCTATAATATTGCAAAGATTTATAATTTTTGGATTCATCAAAAATTAATGGTGATCTAACAAAGACGAACTCATACTTAGAAAAGTCGTTTAGTAATCCTGAATTCAACAAAACGACACCGAAACCCGAACACGAATACGAACCGAAGATACGGTTACGAAGTACTCACAAAGACGAATCTAAGAGCTAGTAGGACACACGATTCCGACCACCCGAAGGCTCGGAATTCAACAACGGAAGTAATTACCCAAAACTTTGGGAAATTACGAAAATGGCCCAAAACGTCCGAAAATCACGATACGCGATCGAAACACCAAACCAAAGCTCGCAACAAGAATAATAACATTAAATGAACTTACGAGAAGCTCGAAACGACAGTTTCGGACGAGATTCGCAAGAATCGAGCTCAAGTGCGGAAAAGTCGCTAAAAAGCACGGAACTCAACGAAACAACACCGAAACGAACTCGGATGACAAAAAGTGAAGAATTAATCATTCTCGAAATGACGAAATGGTCATGAGCGAGTCATCAAAACGGACTTCCGCCGAAAAAAAAGAAAATTACCGAAATTCGAAATTGCGGATATTACACAATCTTACATCACATGTAGGATCATTTTGGTAGAAATTCATCTGATTCTGAAATAATTTTTCGGTTACGAAAATTGGGCCCCAAAAACTATGTATAAAACCGTAAAAAGACGCTAAAATTCCGACCATTTGGTGATAGTTCATTCGAGAAAGACTACATGAGCAATATTATATCACATGTAGGAGCATTCCGGTAGAAATTCGTCTGATTCTGAAACAATTTTTCGGTTACGAAAATTGGGCCCCAAAAACTATGTATAAAACCGTAAAAAGACGCTCAAATTACGACCATTTGGTGATAGTTCATTCGACAAAGACTGCATGAACAATATTACAAATTGGGCACCAAAAACTAAGTATAAAACCGTAAAAAGACGCTAAAATTCCGACCATTTGGTGATAGTTCATTCGAGAAAGACTGCATGAACAATCTTACATCACATGTAGGAGCATTCTGGTAGAAATTCGTCCGATTCTGAAACAATTTTTCGGTTACGAAAATTGAGCACCAAAAACTATGTATAAAACCGTAAAAAGACGCTCAAATTCCGACCATTTGCTGATAGTTCATTCGAGAAAAACTGCATGAACAATCTTACATCACATGTAGGAGCATTCAGTAGAAATTGTCCGATTCTCAAACAATTTTTCGGTCACGAAAATTGGGCACCAAAAACTATGTATAAAACCGTAAAAAGACGCTAAAATTCCGACCATTTGGTGATAGTTCATTCGAGAAATACCGCATGAACAATCTTACATCACATGTAGGAGCATTCAGTAGAAATTTGTCCGATTCTCAAACAATTTTTCGATTACGAAAATTGGGCACCAAAAACAATATATAAAAACGTAAAAAGACGCTAAAATTCCGACCATTTGGTGATAGTTCATTCGATAAAGACTGCATGAACAATCTTATATCACATGTAGGAGCATTCTGGTAGAAATTCGTCAGATTCTGAAATAATTTTTTGGTCACGAAAATTGGGCCCCAAAAACTAAGTATAAAACCGTAAAAAGGCGATAAAATTCTGACCATTTGGTGATAGTTCATTCGAGAAAGACTGCATGAACAATCTTACATCACATGTGGGATCATTTTGGTAGAAATTCGTCTGATTCCGAAATATTTTTCGATTACGAAAATTGGGCCCAAAAACTATGTATAAAACCGTAAAAAGACGCTCAAATTCCGACCATTTGGTGATAGTTCATTCTAGAAAGACTGCATGAACAATCTTACATCACATGTAGGATCATTTTGGTAGAAATTCATCTGATTCCGAAATAATTTTTCGGTTACGAAAATTAGGCCCCAAAAACTATGTATAAGACCGTAAAAAGACGCTAAAATTCCGACCATTTGGTGATAGTTCATTCGAGAAAGACTGCATGAACAATATTATATCACATGTAGGAGCATTCCGGTAGAAATTCGTCTGATTCTGAAACAATTTTTCGGTTACGAAAATTGGGCCCCAAAAACTATGTATAAAACCGTAAAAAGACGCTCAAATTCCGACCATTTGGTGATAGTTCATTCGAGAAAGACTGCATGAACAATCTTAAATCACATGTAGGATCATGTAGGATCATGTAGTTCATCCGAAATAATTTTTTGGTTACGAAAATTGGGCCCCAAAAACTATGTATAAAACCGTAAAAAGACGCTCAAATTCCGACCATTTGGTGATAGTTCATTCGAGAAAGACTGCATGAACAATCTTATATCATATGTAGGAGCATTCTGGTAGAAATTCGTCCGATTCTGAAACAATTTTTTGTTTACGGAAATTGAGCACCAAAAACTATGTATAAAACCGTAAAAAGACGCTCAAATTCCGACCATTTGGTGATTGTTCATTCGAGAAAGACTGCATGAACAATCTTACATCACATGTAGGATCATTTTGGTAGAAATTCATCTGATTCTGAAATAATTTTTCGGTTACGAAAATTGGGCCCCAAAAACTATGTATAAAACCGTAAAAAGACGCTAAAATTCCGACCATTTGGTGATAGTTCATTCGAGAAAGACTGCATGAACAATATTATATCACATGTAGGAGCATTAGGTAGAAATTAAATCGATTACAAACAATTTTTCGGTTACGAAAATTGGGCCCCAAAACTATGTATAAAACCGTAAAAAGACGCTCAAATTACGACCATTTGGTGATAGTTCATTCGACAAAGACTGCATGAACAATATTACAAATTGGGCACCAAAAACTAAGTATAAAACCGTAAAAAGACGCTAAAATTCCGACCATTTGGTGATAGTTCATTCGAGAAAGACTGCATGAACAATCTTACATCACATGTAGGAGCATTCTGGTAGAAATTCGTCCGATTCTGAAACAATTTTTCGGTTACGAAAATTGAGCACCAAAAACTATGTATAAAACCGTAAAAAGACGCTAAAATTCCGACCATTTGGTGATAGTTCATTCGAGAAAAACTGCATGAACAATCTTACATCACATGTAGGAGCATTCTGGTAGAAATTCGTCCGATTCTGAAACAATTTTTCGGTCACGAAAATTGGGCACCAAAAACTATGTATAAAACCGTAAAAAGACGCTAAAATTCCGACCATTTGGTGATAGTTCATTCGAGAAAGACTGCAAGAACAATCTTACATCACATGTAGGAGCATTCTGGTAGAAATTTGTCCGATTCTGAAATAATTTTTCGGTTACGAAAATTGGGCACCAAAAACTATGTATAAAACCGTAAAAAGACGCTAAAATTCCGACCATTTGGTGATAGTTCATTCGAGAAAGACTGCATGAACAATCTTATATCACATGTAGGAGCATTCTGGTAGAAATTCGTCCGATTCTGAAATAATTTTTTGGTCACGAAAATTGGGCCCCAAAAACTAAGTATAAAACCGTAAAAAGGCGATAAAATTCTGACCATTTGGTGATAGTTCATTCGAGAAAGACTGCATGAACAATCTTACATCACATGTAGGATCATTTTGGTAGAAATTGCCCGATTCGAAATATTTTTTCTACGAAAATCGGGCCCCAAAACTATGTATAAAACCGTAAAAAGACGCTCAAATTCCGACCATTTGGTGATAGTTCATTCGAGAAAGACTGCATGAACAATCTTACATCACATGTAGGATCATTTTGGTAGAAATTCATCTGATTCCGAAATAATTTTTCGGTTACGAAAATTAGGCCCCAAAAACTATGTATAAGACCGTAAAAAGACGCTAAAATTCCGATCATTTGGTGATAGTTCATTCGAGAAAGACTGCATGAACAATCTTAAATCACATGTAGGATCATTTTGGTAGAAATTCGTCTGATTCCGAAATAATTTTTCGGTTACGAAAATTGGGCCCCAAAAACTATGTATAAAACCGTAAAAAGACGCTCAAATTCCGACCATTTGGTGATAGTTCATTCGAGAAAGACTGCATGAACAATCTTAAATCACATTTAGGATCATTTTGGTAGAAATTCGTCTGATTCCGAAATAATTTTTTGGTTACGAAAATTGGGCCCCAAAAACTATGTATAAAACCGTAAAAAGACGCTAAAATTCCGACCATTTGGTGATAGTTCATTCGAGAAAGACTGCATGAACAATCTTACATCACATGTAGGAGCATTCTGGTAGAAATTCGTCCGATTCTGAAACAATTTTTCGGTTACGAAAATTGGGCCCCAAAAACTATGTATAAAACGTAAAAAGACGCTCAAATTCCGACCATTTGGTGATAGTTCATTCGAGAAAAACTGCATGAACAATCTTACATCACATGTAGGAGCATTCTGGTAGAAATTCGTCCGATTCTGAAACAATTTTTCGGTCACGAAAATTGGGCACCAAAAACTATGTATAAAACCGTAAAAAGACGCTAAAATTCCGACCATTTGGTGATAGTTCATTCGAGAAAGACTGCAAGAACAATCTTACATCACATGTAGGAGCATTCTGGTAGAAATTTGTCCGATTCTGAAATAATTTTTCGGTTACGAAAATTGGGCCCCAAAAACTATGTATAAAACCGTAAAAAGACGCTAAAATTCTGACCATTTGGTGATAGTTCATTCGAGAAAGACTGCATGAACAATATTATATCACATGTAGGAGCATTCCGGTAGAAATTCGTCTGATTCTAAAACAATTTTTCGGTTACGAAAATTGGGCCCCAAAAACTATGTATAAAACCGTAAAAAGACGCTCAAATTACGACCATTTGGTGATAGTTCATTCGACAAAGACTGCATGAACAATATTACAAATTGGGCACCAAAAACTAAGTATAAAACCGTAAAAAGACGCTAAAATTCCGACCATTTGGTGATAGTTCATTCGAGAAAGACTGCATGAACAATCTTACATCACATGTAGGAGCATTCTGGTAGAAATTCGTCCGATTCTGAAACAATTTTTCGGTTACGAAAATTGAGCACCAAAAACTATGTATAAAACCGTAAAAAGACGTTCAAATTCCGACTATTTGCTGATAGTTCATTCGAGAAAAACTGCATGAACAATCTTACATCACATGTAGGAGCATTCTGGTAGAAATTCGTCCGATTCTGAAACAATTTTTCGGTCACGAAAATTGGGCACCAAAAACTATGTATAAAACCGTAAAAAGACGCTCAAATTCCGACCATTTGGTGATTGTTCATTCGAGAAAGACTGCATGAACAATCTTACATCACATGTAGGATCATTTTGGTAGAAATTCATCTGATTCCGAAATAATTTTTCTACACGAAAATCGGGCCCCAAAACTATGTATAAAACCGTAAAAAGACGCTAAAATTCGACCATTTGGTGATAGTTCATTCGAGAAAGACTGCATGAACAATATTATATCACATGTAGGAGCATTAGGTAGAAATTAAATCGATTCTAAAACAATTTTTCGATTACGAAAATTGGGCCCCAAAACTATGTATAAAACCGTAAAAGACGCTCAAATTACGACCATTTGGTGATAGTTCATTCGACAAAGACCGCATGAACAATATTACAAATTGGGCACCAAAACTAAGTATAAAACCGTAAAAAGACGCTAAAATTCGACCATTTGGTGATAGTTCATTCGAGAAAGACTGCATGAACAATCTTACATCACATGTAGGAGCATTCTGGTAGAAATTCGTCCGATTCTGAAACAATTTTTCGGTTACGAAAATTGAGCACCAAAAACTATGTATAAAACCGTAAAAAGACGTTCAAATTCCGACTATTTGCTGATAGTTCATTCGAGAAAAACTGCATGAACAATCTTACATCACATGTAGGAGCATTCTGGTAGAAATTCGTCCGATTCTGAAACAATTTTTCGGTCACGAAAATTGGGCACCAAAAACTATGTATAAAACCGTAAAAGACGCTAAAATTCCGACCATTTGGTGATAGTTCATTCGAGAAAGACTACATGAACAATCTTATATCACATGTAGGAGCATTCAGTAGAAATTTGTCCGATTCTGAAACAATTTTTCGGTTACGAAAATTGGGCACCAAAAACTATGTATAAAACCGTAAAAAGACGCTAAAATTCCGACCATTTGGTGATAGTTCATTCGAGAAAGACTGCATGAACAATCTTACATCACATGTAGGAGCATTCTGGTAGAAATTTGTCCGATTCTGAAACAATTTTTCGATTACGAAAATTGAGCACCAAAAACTATGTATAAAACCGTAAAAAGACGCTAAAATTCCGGCCATTTGGTGATAGTTCATTCGAGAAAGACTGCATGAACAATCTTACATCACATGTAGGAGCATTCTGGTAGAAATTCGTCCGATTCTGAAATAATTTTTTGGTCACGAAAATTGGGCCCCAAAAACTAAGTATAAAACCGTAAAAAGGCGATAAAATTCTGACCATTTGGTTATAGTTCATTCGAGAAAGACTGCATGAACAATCTTACATCACATGTAGGATCATTTTGGTAGAAATTTGCCCGATTCAAATATTTTTCTATTCACGAAAATCGGGCCCCAAAACTATGTATAAAACCGTAAAAAGACGCTCAAATTCGACCATTTGGTGATAGTTCATTCGAGAAAGACGCATGAACAATCTTACATCACATGTAGGATCATTTTGGTAGAAATTCATCGATTCGAAATAATTTTTGATTCTGAAAATTAGGCCCCAAAACTATGTATAAGACCGTAAAAAGACGCTAAAATTCCGATCATTTGGTGATAGTTCATTCGAGAAAGACCGCATGAACAATATTATATCACATGTAGGAGCATTAGGTAGAAATTGATCGATTAAAACAATTTTTATTCTGAAAAATTGGGCCCCAAAACTATGTATAAAACCGTAAAAAGCGCTCAAATTACGACCATTTGGTGATAGTTCATTCGACAAAGACCGCATGAACAATATTACAAATTGGGCACCAAAAACTAAGTATAAAACCGTAAAAGACGCTAAAATTCGACCATTTGGTGATAGTTCATTCGAGAAAGACGCATGAACAATCTTACATCACATGTAGGAGCATTCAGTAGAAATTCGTCCGATCTCAAACAATTTTTGATTCACGAATATTGTGCACCAAAAACTATGTATAAAACCGTAAAAAGACGCTCAAATTCCGACTATTTGCTGATAGTTCATTCGAGAAAAACTGCATGAACAATCTTACATCACATGTAGGAGCATTCTGGTAGAAATTCGTCCGATTCTGAAACAATTTTACGGTCACGAAAATTGGGCACCAAAAACTATGTATAAAACCGTAAAAAGACGCTAAATTTCCGACCATTTGGTGATAGTTCATTCGAGAAAGACTGCATGAACAATCTTACATCACATGTAGGAGCATTACAGTAGAAATTTGTCCGATTCAAACAATTTTTGATTCTGAAAATTGGGCACCAAAAACTATGTATAAAACCGTAAAAAGACGCTAAAATTCCGACCATTTGGTGATAGTTCATTCGAGAAAGACTGCATGAACAATCTTATATCACATGTAGGAGCATTCTGGTAGAAATTCGTCCGATTCTGAAATAATTTTTTGGTCACGAAAATTGGGCCCCAAAAACTAAGTATAAAACCGTAAAAAGGCGATACAATTCTGACCATTTGGTGATAGTTCATTCGAGAAAGACTGCATTGTAATACCCGTACTTTTTTTGACTGTTTGACCTTGCCGTTTCTCTTGTGTTAACACTCCGTAAATGCTTGGAGATGTTATTGATATTGTTTTTGAGTTTCGTATCTCGTTTAGTTGTTGATCATGTCGTTTAGGACCTTGCGGAAATGTTATGGACCGGAGATATAACGCACGCTAGGCCAAGGCTAACGCACGCTAATTCTGCCTGATTAGCGCACGCTAGCTTTGAGCCGTAGCGCGCGCTAAGAAGATCAGTCAGGTCAGAACCCACATTTCAAACTGCTCTCTGGACTGGCGGATTAACGCACGCTAGGGGTTGTTAGCGCGTGCTATTCGTGGTTAGTAGCGTACGCTAACACCCGTCCGTAGCGCACGCTACCGGTCTGGTCAGCAGAGGCAGTGAAGTTACCAGATTTTCTGGACTATCAGGTAGCGTACGCTAGGCTTCGGCTAGCGCACGCTAGAGTTATGGAATAGCGCACGCTAAGTCTTAGCGCTAGCGCACGCTAAGTGCTGAGCAGGGCAGAGACAGTAAGTTCCACATTTTGGACTAGCGCACGCTAGAGACAGACGATTAGCGCACGCTAACGGAACCGGCAGAAACCACTGGACTATCCGGTGACTTCGCTAGCGCACGCTAATGAAGGAGGCGTAGCGTGCGCTAGGCCCAGACGATTATAAATATGGCAGTTGACTTTATTTTCGTCATTTCTCACCTTCTTCACTCCTTTTCGACGGGAATCACTCGGGAGAGGCGATCTTAGGCGATTGGAAGCGATCTTCCTTCTAACAACAATATATTTGGTTGGAGAACAAGGATTTCTCAACATCCAATTCCTCCTAACGTCCGAATCAAGGTAAAAATCCTTAGAACCCTACCTTTTGGGAATTTTGGGGTTTTTCGTAGATTCGTCCGTTTTAACCGCTTTGAAGCTTGAGAACCTTGAGATTATGATGTATCTATACCGTATGTATACCTTTCCTACGATTTTATGGTTTAGATTGTGCCGTTTTCGGACTTGTGAGATTTAGAACGATTTTCCAACCTTTAGTTGATTATCCGTATATCTTTATGAATCGTAGACGGGTTTGGGAGTTCCTTCGTAGTTTGAATATGGATGAGTAATTATCATACTCCTTGCGAATCGCTTAGGTGCGGAAGCGCGTTCTTGGACCTCACCGAACTAATACCCTTCCTCCGTTCGATTTCTCGATGTCTCAAAGGCAAGTATACATTTATGATTGTGCGTTCTCGACTTTGAAAGTAAGAGGAATTGATGGCATGATATGAACGAACCGTTTTTACGGCATTCATAGATATATTAATGGCATATTATGAACGATCCGTTTTACGGCATTCATATATGTATTGTTGGCATGTAACGAGCGAACCATTTTGACGGCATTCCTACATGTAACGGCGTATGATATGAACGAACCGTTTTACGGCATTCACATACGTCATAAGATTTTAGTCATTAGGAATACTAGTCTTGAATTGATGAATTGACGGATTACATTTACTTTATTGTCGAGGAGTATTGTGTTTCATACTTGATATACTTGCACTAGCTATTCGACGGCTAACCCCTTTATGGGAAATACGTTTCATGTATTTCAGTTCCGGAAGATCGGACAGCGAGTGGGTCGGAATGAAGATGGTGGGCAAGTGTGATCTTGTGTTGGTCTTCCGATTATGTTTTGAACTTTCCATTCGGTGTTGTTGTCTTGGATTGGTTATTGAATACTCGAGTATTGTTTTCCTCTTTCCTTGAAGTTCCTGTGTTTGCCAAAGTATTGACTTGTGATGTAATGTCCGTGGAATACATTGGTTATGTTTTTGAATACCTTTGTATCGTCTTTCTTCTCATTATATGTAGACCTTCTCGGTCAAGTTTTATAGTCCGTGTATGTTTAGCCTTGTGTGTCCCACGGCGGGGCTCACGGCGCTGTAATATACCCTGAACAACTTGGGGGTGTTACAGAATATGGTATCAGAGCTTAGGTCTATGGATACCTAGGCTGTCGGTCTTTTGGGTCGAATGAGTCGTCAACTTCCCACAGTATCACTACTCTGCCATCATCACAGTGCGACCGGTACTTGTAAGACCTTTTACTCTTCTGATGTTTCCTTATTCATTATGCTTCATCTATGGATGTTCTTGAGAATCGATCACCTTAATGACGTGTGTTTGAATTGTGCTTACGTACCTTGTGTGTTCTTCAAGATGTCACCGGTAGTGGCCGTGGCCGTGGCCGTGGCCGTGGCCGAGGCAGAGGTCGTGGCGCGGCCGTTTCCATCAGTTCAGCAGCGGGATCGACCAACCACAGTTTGTCGAACTCGGTGCATCCCGACACCGAGAGTCGCACGACCAATCGACGGTCGGGAACAACGCGGACGTTGGAGTGGCGAATGCACTTCAACAATTGGCTACTCGATGACTATTTTGGCCCAAACTGTTCAAATGAATAACCCGAACCCAAACACGGATGCCTTGCTTGAATGTAATCCGTATGCACCCTCCACAGCTTGGCGGTGCCACAGACCCGTTAGGTGGGAAGACGCTAGCGGAATTAGAGAAGATTTTCGAGGCGGTTGATTGCCCCGAGGTGAGGAAAGTACCAATTGCTCGGTATTTCCTTACTAAGGAGGCCGCTACTTGGTGGAAGGTCATCAAGCCACAGGATCGTATTGCCTCGTGGGATGAATTTAAGGAGCTCTTGGAGGCCGAGTTTTGCCCTTGGCGTGCAGAGAGAGAATCCGAGCCTTCTTCGAGGCTAAACCACGGGATATTCCGTTTCGCAGCGATCGTGAGTACAATCAACAATTGATCCATGTGAAGGATCAAGTACGTAGCGTGATAAGATCCGTTATTTTGATATGCGGATGAAATTGGACTTACGACGGTACATGGCCGGATTTGCTTGTACCACGCCAAAGAGTATCGGGACGAGCTTTAGCCCATGATATGTTGAGCCCGACAACGATACCGTCGAAGAACCGAAGAAACAGAAAGTCGCGGGAAATTTTTACGGATCTAAAGGTGGCAACTTTGAAGTCTCGACGACTAACCGCTTTCGCCGACGATCGTCGCGTTCTAATAAAGGTAAGAAGGGTTACCGTTCCACCAGTACCTCAAATCGCACGGTGACTTGCTATAATTGTGGCCGCCTGTGCCACTTGAATTGAATGCTACTTTCCACCATTAAAGTGTCACACGTGTGGACAGATGGGGCATAGAGCGGTTTATTGCTCTGAGCCGAACCAGACTTTGGACACTCGGGCTTCTGCCCCAACGCCACTTGATCAAGGTATTAATCAGCGGCAATCTTTTGGTCAACCTCAGCAGAATTTCGGCAGGGGCCGGGGGCGGGGCCAGAATGCTGGAGGGGGGAACTCTAGCGTCGGTTCGGTACAACCACGGGTTTATGAGATGCGCCGAGCAGATGAACCCGACGCGGCGGTGGCTTCAGGTACCATTCATATTCTATCTCATCCAGTCCGTGTACTTTTTGATTCGGGTGCTACACATTCTTTTATTTCCTTAGAGTGTGTACGCCGTTTGAATATAACTTGTTTGACTGCTTGCGATCCCTTCATCGTGAAACTGCCTAGCGGGGATAGAATTGTGGGGAACCGGGAGATTAGAGATTTTCCGGTGATTATATCCGGTATGGAATGGTTATCGAACCTGATTGTAGTTGATATGGAAGGCGAGGATGTAATCCTCGGTGAGGATTGGCTTGATAGTCATCAAGCGATTATGAATTACCGTACCAAGGTTATCACCATGATGACTGAAGACGGGTCTGAGTACTCATTTTTGGGGCGTAAGTCGGAACTACCCAAGTTACTTATCAGTGCCATGAAGGCCGTAAAACTTTTGAATAAAGGTTATGCGGGCTATTGGTGTTATGCCTTGAAAATGAAAGGAAACGAAGTCGATCTCTCTTCGATTCCGGTTGTTAATGAGTATCCTGATGTTTTTCCGGATGACCTCCCGGGATTACCGCGGATCGAGAAATAGAGTTTACCGTGGACTTAGAGCCGATGCGGCTCCGATTTCTAAAGCACCTTACCGATGGCACCTTCCGAAATGCAAGAATTGAAGAATCGGTTGGGAGAACTTACGGAAAAAGGGTACATCGACCGAGCGCTTCGCCTTGGGCGCTGCATTCTTTTGTGAGGAAGAAGGATGGTTCACTACGCTTGTGCATTGACTACCGTGAGCTGAACAAAGTAACCATCAAGAACAAGTATCCTTTGCCACGTATAGATGATTTATTTGATCAATTGCAAGGAAATTTGCAGTTTTCGAAAATTGATTTAAGATCTGGGTATTATCAACTCGGGGTGAGGGAGTCGACGTTCGAAGACGGCATTTCGGACGAGATATGGGCATTATGAATTTGTAGTTATGCCTTTTGGGTTGACCAACGCGCGGATATTCATGCAGTTAATGAATAAGATATTCATCGAGTACCTCGACAGGTGTGTAGTCGTCTTTATTGACGACATCTTAATTTATTCACGAGATAAGGAGGAACATGCCCGACACTTGCGTTTGGTTTTAGACATTTTGAGAACCGAGCACCTCTATGCAAAATTCTCGAAATGTGAGTTTTGGTTGGAGGAAGTCATGTTTCTCGGCCATGTAATTTCGCCGAAGGGGTTCGTGTAGACCGTAGAAAATCGGCGAGTGCTAGAGTGGGCACCGCCTAAAAATGTTAAGGAGGTTCGTAGCTTTTGGGCCTTCTTTGGGTATTACCGTCGGTTTGTCGAGGGTTCTCGAAACTCGCTCGACCGCTACGAAATTACTCGAGACCGAAAAGTTTGTTTGGACGGATGAGAGACAGTGAGCTTCGATGAACTAAAGAGACGATTGACTTGGCGCCGATTCTAACTTTACCACATGGTAGCGAAGGCTTTGCAGTTTACAGTGACTCTTCGGGTCAAGGCCTGGGTTGTGTCCTTATGCAGCATGATAAGACAATAGATTTTGCGTCACGACAATTAAAGCCTTACGAAATGAACTATCCTACTCACGATTTGGAATTAGCCGCAATTGTCTTCGCACTCAAGATTTGGCGACATTATTTGTATGGTTCGCCGTGCCGGATTTATACCGATCACAAGAGTCTGAAGTATATTTTCAGTCAGAAGGAGCTGAATATGAGACAGCGACGTTGGTTAGAGTTGATAAAGGATTATGACTTGGAAATTCTTTACCACCCCGGTAAAGCTAATGTCGTTGCGGATGCATTGAGCCGCAAATCGGCATCTCTTCAAATGCTCGAGGTTCTTACACCTCAGACGAAAATCCGTCAGGACTTAATTGAGCAAGGGATAGAAGTTTGGCTTCAACGAGTACAGGGGCAGCTGTGTACTCTCGAAATTACTTCGTCCTTAGTTGATGACATCAAAGGGAAGCAGTGGAGTGACCCGATGATTTCTCAACTGAAGGAAGATGTAATTAAAGGAAAAGCTCCTGGCTTTATGGTACACGAAGATAGTATTCTGAGATTTCAAGGCAGGCTTTGTGTTCCGAACGATTTAGAGTTGAGACAGAGAATTCTCCGAGAAGCGCATGCTACGCCTTACTCAATCCACCCCGGGACGAGTAAGATGTACAAAGATTTGAAGCGAAATTTTTGGTGGAATAACATGAAGAAGGATGTTACGGAGTTTGTACTACGGTGCTTGACGTGCCAACAAGTCAAGATTGAACATCAACGACCAGCGGGGTTGTTGAAACCGCTTCCCATTCCCGAGTGGAAGTGGGAAGACATTTCTATGGATTTCATCACTGGCATGCCGAGAACTCGGGCCGGAATGAATATGATTTGGGTGGTTGTCGACCGGTTGACCAAGTCTGCACACTTTTTGGGTATTAAGGATACTTGGGGGCCGGATTGTAACACCCCAAACTAGGCGGATATTACAGTGCCGTGGACCCCCGATTGGGACCCACCAGGCGGATGAAAATGAATGAATTACACAGGGTGAATGTAGTACCGAACCACATTACAACATTAGTTACTCCGATGAGGAGTTTCATACAACACACCCAGGATAAAATAGAATACATGTGTATCTTATGTGACGATAAAATACACAACACTGAATGAAACGAGTATTCAAACGGAATGTCTGCAGCGGAATAAATATAGGAAACATAAATGACCGAATTTGGACAGATGATCAGCCCCTTTCTAGTATCACTGGGACTCCTCGACGTCAGCGTGTTCTCCCCGTGCCTTTGCCTTGCCCAGACCTGAAAAACAAAGTCCCCAAACGGGGTCAGTTACACAGAACAACAATCCTCAAGAGTTGAAATTACACAATCATGAATTAACTGAAGTTATGAAATATTCTTAATCATGAATTACGCTGAAGAGGAGCATCATAGTACGCCCGTAATGTCCTGTGCAAGTGTACAAGACGAATGACCGGACACACCCGTCCTTGTACCTAATTAGTCTCACGGAGGTAAGCGTTACCGTGTGCACGGTCCGATGTATCGGTGAACCCAATACATGACCATCATGTGCCCGACTAAAAATTCCACACAGCCACACCCGACCACGCAATATGAACCCGGAAGGTCACATGAACGAGAATGACCATGATGAAAACCAATGAATAATGACTAGACAAGGCCAAGATGACTCACCGATATGAAAGTAATAGTGACGTGATTGATAAACCAATGAAATGATTTGGAACCGTCGTTCCTCGTGAATGAAATGATTATCCGACAATTACAAGTCTCAAAATGATTAATACAATGATGAATGAATTACGATTATGAATGATCAACAACAAAAGGAATGAATATCCTTTTAACCGAGTAAGATTTAACTTACAAAATACCGATGAAGAAAGTCCTTCCACGAACAAATGTCCTAAATGAAGTGTCGGTCGCACGAACAACCTTAATTCAATACAATTACCGACAATCCGATCAATATACGAATCAAGCACGAATATAACGAACTCAAAACGTCGATACGATAAAACTAAGTCCATTGAGGCATTAAATCAAACACGTTGTATCCAAACTCCGATTGTTTACAATCAAACCTCGATATATCAATATCAAAGTCCCCAAGAAGTGTTTCAAACCAACAAAACATCTCCAATACGATCAATAATCCGTTATGAATATCCAAAATGTGATTATAACAACAATTAGTCGAAAATCTCCAATTCCAACTCGATATTCAAGGTGTTCTTGAATAATCCCTCAATAATCCAATGAATCCTTATACAAACTCATAATCATATACATATCCCTTCATATAACATGATTATAACGTCCAAAACATCATATCTCAACACAAAATCGAAGTCCAAAGTGTTGAAGAAATTACCTCTTGAATATCCAACCAATTCGATCCGAAGAACACGAGTTTAATCGAGTATCCAAGCTTCGAATGATTGAAGGTGATGAAAAATATACTCTCAAATGATAATTGATGAAGAAATCTCTCCCTCAAGTATTTCTCTCTCGGTTGCAGTGAAGAAGATGGAAAAATGGGAGAAATGAGCTCAAAATGCTCAAAAAGAATTTATAGGGGTTGACTCGGCCAACAGGCTCGACCGTGCCCGCCGACACGGTCGTGGCGCGCAGCCGGCCAGCGAGACTCGACCGTGTCCTCGTTGACACGGCCGAGGCGCGAAGGGCCTACACAAGTGACCCGTCCGCGGCGCTCGACAATGACTCGACCGTGTCCCGAACACGGTCGGGCCTCTGGCGATCACTACAGGCTAATCCGAAGAGTTCGACTCGGCCGCGCCCGAGCGACACGGTCGGGTCCCGAGGCGACGCTCCGGCACTATCCGGACGAGTGCAGCCGGCAGGCCGTGTCGGACGACACGGCCGAGTTCGTTCGGCGATGATCGCCAAATCGAAAAATGAGCGGTTGAGCTAAACGACCATAACTCTCTCGTCCGGACTCGATTGACTCACCGTTTGAACCATTGGAAAGCTAACTCGATGCTCTATAATATTGCAAGATTTAGAATTTTTGGAGTTACCAAAAATTAATGGTGATCTAACAAAGTCGAACTCATATGAGGAAAGTTGAAACGATGAACAATAACGATACTCAACTCGAAGTTTATACGAACGGTGAACACGGTGAATGAACATGATTGATGAATGATTATAATTGAGTGAAAATACACTGAGTGACAATTACAGCTGATAATTACCGAATGAAAATGAATGAATTACAACCGGTATTACATACTCCCCTTAAAAAGCGTTTCGTCCCCGAAACTAAGGGTCAAACAACTCGGGATAACTCTCCCGCATAATCTCCTCGGTTTCCCAAGTGGCCTCTTCGACTCCATGTCTGGACCACTGAATCTTGACCAAAGGAATCGACTTATTTCTCAACTGTTTGATTCGCCGCTCTAAAACTCGTATAGGACGCTCCTCATATGAATGATCGTCGGCGATCTCGATTTCGTCGAACTGCAGTATGTGACTCGGGTCGGCAACATACTTCCGCAACTGAGAGACATGAAACACATTATGAATTCGGCTCAATGCCGGAGGTAAAGCCAATCGATAAGCTAACTCGCCTACTCGATCCAAAATCTCGAACGGTCCAATGAATCTCGGACTCAACTTTCCCCTCTTCCCAAAACGGAAGATACCACGACTCGGGGATACCTTGACCAACACATGGTCACCAGCCTCGAACTCTAATGGTCGGCGAGGGTTATCTCGCATATGATTTACCGACTCGAAATGTCAACAACCGACTCGATCAAAGCTACCTTCTCACGGCGGCTATAAGCATATCGGGCTCGGTGCCCAATGATTCGATAAGTCGTCCCAACACAACGGAGATCGACAACGACGACCATACAAGGCCTCGTAAGGTGCCATCTTAATCGAAGCATGCCAACTATTATTATACGTGAACTCGATCAATGGTAGTTGGGCTTCCCAATCGTCCTTCCAATCGAGGACGCATGCCCTCAACATGTCCTCTAATGTCTGTATAGTCCTCTCTGATTGTCCGTCTGACCGAGGATGAAAAGGCGATCGAGATTGAGCCGAGTTCCCATAGCACGGTGGTGATTTCCAAAATGCGATACAAATCGTCAGTCACGATCGGAAACGATACTCTTAGGAGTACCATGCGGTCTTACTATATCCTTGATGAATAATCGGGCAGTCTCTCGGGACCCCACGTATCCTTGATCTCAAGGAAATGAGCTGATTTAGTTAAACGGTCCACAATCACCCAGATCGTATTCATGCCACGACGACTCGTCGGCAAACTCGTGATGAAATCCATAGAAATGTCTTCCCACTTCCACTCGGGAATAGGGAGAGGTTTCAGCATACCCGCCGGTCGCTGATGTTCAATCTTGACTTGCTGGCAAGTTAAGCATCTTGAAACAAATTCCGCGACTTCTCGCTTCATATTACTCCACCAGTAATTTTGTTTCAAGTCCTTGTACATCTTGCTAGACCCCGGATGAACAGAATAAGGGGTGGCATGAGCTTCTTTCAAAATCGAGTTTTTCAACTCGTCAT
>JAWKAU010001065.1:0-18000 GCA_033398695.1 Orobanche coerulescens
CATCCCCCACCAAAAGGAATCTTCTATCCTAGATCTCTCCTTCAAGAACTGCCTGTAACTTGCCCAGCATTTGCTCACAAATACGTCCTACAACAAATAGGTAATTAACTGAACATCTTGCTTTGAGAAGGCAAGGGAATTAGCATGTGTTACAATCCCTCTAGAGCTTAGTGCAACGCATGATAACCTCACGTATTGTGGCTCCCTTTTATCACGGGAGCATTTCCCCTATTAATCACCAAGGAAAAACTATATATCTAGTGAAGTACAGATATATTGGGAATTACTCACTGGAGGCACAAATTGAACCTTCTCTAGCAAAATTTTCTCAAATAGTTCTCCAAATTCCTCCTTGTTCTGCAATTGAAACCAAAAAAAGTTCATTAGTTTACTTGAATGTCATGGGGGCATGGAATATTGTGAATACACTTTATCCTTCATTTAATAGGAAATCAAAAACAACCTTACCCGTCATTTAAATAGAAAATTAAATTCGAAACATTATATATTTGAAACATTAAGCATCACAAAGGAGCAATGTACTATTAAGAAGTATAAAAAGAAAAAAAACGAAGAGGACAAGAATGACAAAATATAAAAAGAAAAAAAAAATATGGAAAGCAACGAAGACATGAAAATTAAGAAATTTAATCAGGTGCTTGAAAGCACCTTTGCTTCCTAGGTTGTCCGGGCAAATTTTTTAACCATAATAAAGTCTCATCGGCAACTAAACCATTCTACAAATCAGGTTTCATTATTTGTTAGGAGGCAATGATAACACAAGATTTTCATCCCTTATCTCATGGGGTGGAACTAGAAACTACAGACTTGGTTTTGACAATAAATTAGCTTACAAAAGGGAGGAGGAATGGAAAACAAGAAAAAAAAAAAAAAAAAAAAAAAAAAGGAGAGAGAGAGAGAGAGAAAATATAAACGAAAAATACTTTTTTACCTGGATGTAATCAGCCCATCTCAACAAATGCGGCAACTTGGCTCTATCTGAAGCTGAAAGGCCAATCTGAAACCACCAATGACCAAATAATAGTTAGTGGCTTAGAACATTACCTAAAACAAAACCCTCTCGTGTCACTTCATCAATCTATCCAGTCACATAAGCTAGTCCATTAGGGCAATATGTACTCATTCTCAAGCATCATTTTGTATTTTGGCTCACTGGATAATCATATGTGAATTAATGCAATATAATAACACAGGTCCCAAACGCGATAGGCAACATAAAGCAAGCAACTCCTACATCAGCAGCAGCACCTTAATCCCAACTATGTTGGGGTCGGTGGCATGAAGATTATAGTGTCGTTTAATTGTCTAAAATTAGTTAACACCATAACTCATGCAAATAACAAAGTGGCAAAGTTTTACGCCGGATGCCTAGGGGTGTATTCCGAACCGAACGAACTGAAAAGTGACTTTAACGAACGTTCGTTCGTTAAGGATTTGGTTCGTTCGGTTCGTGTTCGTGTTCGATAAAATTGCAAATCACTTGTTCGTGTTCGGTTCGTTAAAATTTCACATATTTCGTGTTCGTTCGTTAGCGTTCGATTGTTCGGTTCGTTTTGATCGTTCGTTTGTTCGTTTATTTTCTAAAATATAAAAAAAAAAAGACTAAAGTACAAGCAATAATAATTAAAAAATTTAAAAAAAGATGGTATATTTAGGAATTAAGGGTTTTGGAATGGTAGGTTTTATTTTGTATATATATTTATTAATTATTATAAAATTATTAATTATATTTATTAATTATTGTAAGATTATTAATTATATTTATTAATTATTGTAAAATTATTAATAAATATATAAAGAACCCTTTGTTCGTGAACTGTTCGCGAACTAACGAACATATATTATTTTGTTCGTGTTCGGTTCGTGTATATAACGAACATGTTCGCGAACTGTTCGAATTTGACCGAACCGGACACGAACTGAACGTTGACCGAATATTTTCACAAAATTTTCACGAACGTTCGGTTCGAAATACACCCCTACCGGATGCCCTTCCTGTCGCAACCTTCATATGAAGGAGAAATAGAACGAAATTCCAAAACCGTCAACATCATAGGTTTTTCCATTTATATGGAAAATATCATGAGACGGCGATGAGTTTGAGATAATTGCTATTGTCATGTCACAATACGTGATTCATCATCATCATCAACAGCACCTTAATCCCAACTATGTTGGGGTCGGTGGCATGAAGATTATAGTGTCGTTTAATTGTCTAAAATTAGTTAACACCATAACTCATGCAAATAACAAAGTGGCAAAGTTTTACGCCGGATGCCCTTCCTGTCGCAACCTTCATATGAAGGAGAAATAGAACGAAATTCCAAAACCGTCAACATCATAGGTTTTTCCATTTATATGGAAAATATCATGAGACGGCGATGAGTTTGAGATAATTGCTATTGTCATGTCACAATACGTGATTGATATTGTAAAATCAACACATACATCATGGAACATGACCAAGCAACTCCTACATATATCCAATAAATACAATTCTATGTAATGGCAATATCAACCAAAAATATCACATACCACCGATGAATGCACTGCCGAGAAGACGACAACGTCAGCCGGAGATGGTGTCAATCCATTGCCCATTACCACAGACTTCGTAACCAACTCCTCATTCAAATCTGCGAGAGCCTTACTCCTCGCGTCAGAATCCTCCAAAAAATTCTCAGCAAAACCAATCCATTTCATCAGCTGCAGCCGATTTTTATTAATCCCAATAAAATTCTTAATTTTTAATACTACTTTAACTCCAATCCACGCACATAAAAATACTTGATAACAACAAAATACATAAATTACCTCACTGTTGTTAGCATGTGCATCCCCATTTTGCGATGACTTCATAATGGCTGTGCAGAGGCTCTTCAAATGACTATCCAACTCACTTGCAAATGACTTCTGCATGAATCAGAGCAACAGAGGTAAATTTTTCCAATACAAAAACGTTCCTTCTTCCCCATACATTGATTATATTAAAAGGGAAAGAAAAGAAATTTATCTGTATGATTGGGAGGGCGAAGATAGGAAGAAAACGAGAAGGCTTACGGGATCCAAAGAAAGGTGTTTACAGAGAGCGGAAACAATATTTAGCTTCACGGAAGCCATTGTTAGAAATTCTACACAATTTCCTATTTTCCTGCGAAAATAGGAATTTCAATGATTTTTCTCAAGTTTCAGTCTTCTCTTCAGCAGTTCAATTCAACCACGAGGGATGTAGTATTAGGGTTTTTCGATTTTTTTCTTTCGTTTTTTCTTGAATGGGCCAGTTTGTTCGGTCCACGAACATGCTAAGGGTAGGGATGTCAATGGGTAGTATAGGATATAGGTATGCCTTCTTCATATACTACCTTCGTATAAAATATCTTACCTATATCCTACTTTATTATCCTATTTTTTATAGTGGATAGAGTACGGGTATTACCTTGCGGGTAAACGGGTACCCGCAGGTAAAACGGATTACCCACTTATATTTATTTAATGCTATTTTACAAAAAAGACTCCAAAAAATATAAAAAAATATAATAAATGAGTTTATATATATATCAACATTCGATATAATTTAACTCAAATTTATTAATGTATCATGTATAAATTATAACTAATAAAAATTAAAATTAAAAAAGTCAATATATTCTTTTATTATATATAGAGAGAGAGAGAGAGATATTTAATTTTTAGGGTAATCGGGTAGGGTAATCGGGTAAAACATAAATCCCATACCCTACCCTTATCCTAACAAAAAATAACGGGTACGGGCAGTACCCTACCCTTTACCCGAACCTGCGGGTACTACCCGCCCCTATAACCCGTTTACTCGCGGGTACCTAATCGTAGTAGATTTGCCGAGGGACGACGTCATCTTGGGTATTGATTGGATGGATCGTCATGATGCCATCATTAGTGTCCGTAAGCGTATGATCACTATCATTTCAGACGATGGGGTTGAATGTGTGTTTCAGGGAGGTAATCCCGGCTGTTCTGGTAAGAAATTACCCGCTTTGAAGAGAACTTTGAGATTATGATGTATCTATACCGTATGCATGCTTTTCCTACGATTTTATGGTTTGGATTGTGCCGTTTTCGGACTTGTGAGATTTTGGACGATTTTCCAACCTCTAGTTGATTATCCGTATATCTTTATAAATCGTAGACGGGTTTCGGGGGTTTCTTCGTGTAATTTGAATATGGATAATTGATTATCATATTCCTTGCGAATCGTTTAGGTGCCGGAAGCGCGTTCTTGGACCTACCGAACTCATACCTTTTTCCATTCGAATTGTCGATGTCTCAAAGGCAAGTATATATTTATGAATGTGCGTTCTCGACTTTGAAAGTATGAAATATTGATGGTATGATTATTTCTAGCCACTCCGGCGGGCCGACGGTCCCCGAGGGTTTCGTAGCCTCAGTGCGATTCCACGTTGATATGAACGAACCGTTTCTACGCATTCATATGAAATATTGTTGGCATGTAATGAACGAACCGTTTGTGGCATTCCTACATGTAACGGCGTATGATATGAACGAACCGTTTCTACGGCATTCACATACGTCTTGAGATTTTAGTCATTCCGGAATACTAGTCTTGAATTGATGAATTGACGGTTACCTTTACTTTATTGTTGAGGAGTATTGTGTTTCATACTTGATATACTTGCACTAGCTATTCGACGGCTAACCCCTTTATGGGGGAAATACGTTTTATGTATTTCAGGTTCCAGGAGAGCGGACAGGCAGGTATCGGGTCGGCATGAAGATGGTGGGCAAGTGTGATACTGTGTCTTTCTTCCAGTTATGTTTGGAGTTTCCCAT
This sequence comes from Orobanche coerulescens, assembly GCA_033398695.1. Taxonomy (NCBI): domain Eukaryota; kingdom Viridiplantae; phylum Streptophyta; class Magnoliopsida; order Lamiales; family Orobanchaceae; genus Orobanche; species Orobanche coerulescens. The sequence continues at coordinate 4,849 of JAWKAU010001065.1, forward strand.
TCAGTATTGTTGTACTGGATTGGCTATTGAATACTCGAGTATTGTTTTCCCTTTTCCTTGATGTTCCGGCCTGTGTTTGCCGAAGTATTGATTCGAGTTGTGATGTTTGTGAATACATTGGTTATGTTTTGAATACCTTTGTATTGTTCTTAATTCCATTGTATGTAGACCTCCTCGGTCAAAATTTATAGTTCCGCGTATGTTTAGCCTTGTGGGTCCCACGGCGGGGCTTACGGTGCTGTAATATTCCCTGAATAACTTGGGGGTGTTACAGAATATGGTATCAGAGCTTAGGTCTATGGATACCTGGTGTCGGTCTTTTGGGTCGATCGAGTCGTTAATTGTCCATGATATCACTACTCTGCCATCATCACGGTCACGGCCGGTACTTGTAAGACCTCTCACTCTTCTGGTGTTTCCTTATTCGTTTTGCTTCCTTTTTATCGGTATTCTTGAGAATCGGACACTTTGATGACGCGTGATTGAATTGTGCTTACGTGACTTGTGTGTTCTTCAGTATGTCAGCTGGTAGGGGCCGTGGTCGTGGCCGTGGACGATGAAGAGGTCGTGGCGCGGCCGTTTCCATCAGTTCAGTTGCGGGGTCGACCAACCCCAGTTTGTCGAACTCGGTGCATCCCGACACCGAGAGTCAGCACGACCAGTCAGACGGTCAGGGGAACAACGCGGACGTTGGAGTGGCGAATGCACTTCAACAATTGGCTACTCAAATGACTATTTTGGCCCAAACCGTTCAGATGAATAACCCGAACTCAAACACGGATGCCTTGCTTCAGAATGTAATCCGTATGCACCCTCCACAGTTTGGCGGTACCACAGACCCGTTAGGCTGGGAAGATTGGCTAGCAGAATTGGAGAAGATTTTCGAGGCAGTTGATTGCCCCGAGGCGAGGAAAGTACCTATTGCTCAGTATTTCCTCACTAAGGAGGCCGCTACTTGGTGGAAAGTCATCAAGCCACATGATCGTATTGCCTCATGGGATGAATTTAAGGAGCTCTTGGAGGCCGAGTTTTGTCCTTGGCCGGTACGAGAGAGCCGAATCCGAGCCTTCTTCGAGGCTAAACCACAAGATATTCCCGTTTCGCAGGCGATCGTGGAGTACAACCAACAATTGATCCATGTGAAGGATCAAGTGCGTAACGAGCGTGATAAGATCCGTTATTTTGATTTGCGGATGAATTTGGACTTACGGCGGTACATGGCCGGATTTTCTTGTACCACCGAAAGAGTATCGTGACGAGCTTTAGCCCATGATATGTTGAGCCGACAACGATACCGTGGAAGAATCGAAGAAGCGAGAAAGTAGCGGGAATTTCTCTAACTCTAAGAGTGGCAACTTTGAAGTCACAGACAACTAACTGCTTACGGACGATCGTCATGTTCTAATAAAGGAAAGAGGGGTTACCGTCTGCCGGGTACCACCAATAGCGGTGACTTGCTATAATTGTGGCCGTTCGTGCCACATTAATTTGGAATGCCACTTTCCACCATTGAAGTGCCACGCGTGCGGACGGATGGGACATAGAGCGGCTTATTGTTCGAGCCGAATCGGACTTTGGACACTCGGGCTTCGCCCGGTGGTCAACCTCGGCAGAATTTCGGCGAGGCGGGGCGGGAGTCGATCTTTGGAGAAACTCTAGCGTCGGTTCGGTGCAACCACGAGTTTATGAGATGCGTCGAGCGAGCGAACCCGGCCGGCGGTGGCAGTACCATTCATATCCTATCTCATCCAGTCCGTGTACTTTTTGATTCGGGTGCTACACATTCTTTTATTTCTTTGGAGTGTGTACGCCGTTTGAATATAACTTGTCTGACTGCTTGCAATCCCTTCATCGTGAGACTGCCTAGCGGGGATAGAATTGTGGGGAACCGGGAGATTAGAGATTTTCCGATGATTATATCCGGTATGGATTGGTTATCGAATTTGATTGTAGTTGATATGGAAGGCGAGGACGTGATCCTCGGCGAGGATTGGCTTGATAGTCATCAAGCGATTATGAACTACCGTACCAAGGCTATCACCATGATGACTAAAGACGGATCTGAGTACTCATTTTTGGGGCGTAAGTCGGGACTATCCAAGTTACTTATCAGTGCCATGAAGGCCGTAAAACTTTTGAATAAAGGTTGTGCGGGCTATTGGTGTTATGCCTTGAAAACGGAAGGAAATGAAATCGATTTCTCTTCGATTCCGGTTGTTAGTGAGTACCCCGATGTTTTTCCGAATGACCTCCCGGGATTACCGCCAGATCGAGAGATAGAATTTACCGTGGACTTGGAGCCAGATGCGGCTCCGATTTCTAAAGCACCTTACCGGATGGCACCTTCCGAGATGCAAGAATTGAAGAATCAATTGGGAGAACTTCTGGAAAAAGGGTACATCAGACCGAGCGCTTCGCCTTGGGGCACTCCTGTTCTTTTCGTGAGGAAGAAGGATGGTTCACTACGTTTGTGCATCGACTACCGCGAGCTGAACAAAGTAACCATCAAGAACAAGTACCCTCTACCTCATATAGACGATTTACTTGATCAATTGCAAGGAGCTGCGGTTTTCTCGAAGATTAAGATCCGGGTATTATTAACTCAGGGTGAGGGAGTCCGACGTTCCGAAGATGGCGTTTCGGACGAGATATGGACATTATGAATTTATAGTTATGCCTTTTGGGTTGACTAATGCGCCGGCAGTTTTCATGCAGTTAATGAATAAAATATTCATCGAGTACCTCGACAGGTGTGTGGTCGTCTTTATTGACGACATCTTGATCTATTCTCGAGATAAGGAGGAACATGCCCGACACTTGCGTTTGATATTAGACATTTTGAGAATCGAGCATCTCTATGCGAAATTCTCGAAATGTGAGTTTTGGTTGGAAGAAGTTATGTTTCTCGGCCATGTGATTTCGTAGAAGGAGTTCGTGTAGACCCGCAGAAGATAGAGGCAGTGCTAGATTGGGCACCGCCTAAAAATGTTAAGAAAGTTCGTAGCTTTTTGGGCCTTGCTGGGTATTACCGTCGGTTTGTCGAGGGGTTCTCGAAACTCGCTCGGCCGCTTACGAAATTACTCCAGAAGACCGAAAAGTTTGTTTGGACGGATGAGAGACAACAGAGCTTCGATGAACTGAAGAAACGTTTGACTTCAGCGCCGATTTTAACCTTACCACATGGTAGCGAGGGCTTTGCAGTTTATAGTGACGCTTCGGGTCAAGGCCTGGGCTGTGTGCTCATGCAGCATGATAAGACGATAGCTTTTGCGTCTCGACAATTAAAACCTTATGAGATGAATTATCCTACTCACGATTTAGAGTTGGCTGCAATTGTCTTCGCACTCAAGATTTGGCGGCATTATTTGTATGGTTCACCGTGCCGGATTTATACCGATCACAAGAGCCTGAAATATATTTTCAGTCAGAAGGAGCTGAATATGAGACAGAGACGTTGGTTAGAGTTGATAAAGGATTATGATTTGGAAATTCTTTACCACCCCGGGAAAGCCAATGTCGTTGCGGATGCTTTGAGCCGCAAATCGACGTCTCTTCAAATGCTCGAGGTTCTTACATCTCAGACGAAAATTCGTCAGGACTTAATTGAGCAAGGGATAGAAGTTTGGCTTCAACGAGTACAGGGACAGCTGTGTACTCTCGAAATTACTTCGTCTTTAGTTGATGACATCAAAGGGAAGCAGTGGAGTGACGATGATTTCTCAAGCGAAGGAAGATGTAATTAAAGGAAAAGCTCTGGCTTTATGGTTCACGAGGATAGTATTACGAGATTTGGGCGTGCTTTGTGTTCCGAACGATTTAGAGTTGAGGCAGAAAATTCTCCGAGAAGCGCATGCTACGCCTTACTCAATCCACCCCGGGACGAGTAAGATGTACAAAGATTTGAAGCGTAATTTTTGGTGGAATAACATGAAGAAGGATGTTACGGAGTTTGTACTACGGTGCTTGACGTGTCAACAAGTCAAGATCGAACATCAACGACCGGCGGGGTTGTTGAAACCGCTTCCCATTCCCGAGTGGAAGTGGGAAGACATTTCTATGGATTTCATCGCTGGCATGCCGAGAACTCGGGCCGGAATGAATATGATTTGGGTAATTGTCGATTGGCTGACCAAGTCTGCACACTTCTTGGGTATTAAGTGTAATATCCGCAATTTTCGATTTTCGGTAAATTTCTTTTTTTCGGCCGGAGTCCGTTTTGACGGCTCGCTCATGACCGTTTCGTCATTCTGAGAATGATTAATTCTACACTTTTTGTCATCCGAGTTCGTTTCGGTATTGTTGTGTTGAGTTCTGTGCTTTTTAGCGACTTTTCCGCACTTGAGTTCGATTCTTGCGAATCTCGTCAAGCTATTGTTTGAGTTTCCATAAGTCCGTTTAACTTTGTTAGACGTGTTGTAACCGGTTTGGTTATTCGATCACGTATCGTGATTTCAGGCGTTTTGGGCCATTTTGTAATTTCTGAAAGTTACGGGTATCCATATCTATTTGTCATCTTGACCCTTTTCTTGGTCGCGTATTATTAATTATTGCATTACGTTTTCATCTCGAGTCGTTGATGTCGTACGCGAAATTTTCTTCGTGTTCGTTCGTGCGTTTTTGGAAATCGAGGCATCGGTCGTGGCGGTGAGCAAGCTGGCCGGACCGGTGCGGCCTTTGTCGGAAGTCTTTGAGCGCGGCAGCGGTGCCAGTGTAATATGTCGAACAAACTGTACTGTGTGCCGCGGGACACCCATCCGGTGCCGCGGCACAGTGCCACGCCAGTGCCGCGGCACACTCGTGTGTCTTCCGCGACCAAACCCAACTGTACCGTGTGCCGCGGCACTCGCAGGCTGTGCCGCGGCACAATGCCAAAACACAGGAGTAGATTTTCGGCTGTGCCGCGGCACACTGGCTGTGCGCGGCACGAAGCGGTAATTGCGCGAGACTCATCCTTATTAGACGAGATCGGTCGTCTCCTTCCCCATTTTTCCACGCATCGCGAGAGAGAGGATATGGAGGAGAGTTCTTCATCCGGGGTCGATTTTGATCATTTCTTTTCGGTTGTGAGGCTCGGATAATCAATCTAACGCGTGTTCTACGGATCTTAGTTCTTGAATCTCCAAAGGTAATATTCTAAAACCCTATTTTCGATTAATTTGGGGGTTTTGGGATTTTCTTCCGATTAGTTCCGTTTTGTTGGTGGATTCATGATGTTTACGATTAATATTGTTAGTATCTTTAGTTTTCCTACGGATTCATGGATATTTTGTGGATTTTTACGGAATCGAGAGGGTTTGGTTGTGGTCCGCCCTCGTTGTTATTTTGGTATGAATATACATGAATCGTAGGCGGGGTTCCGGGTGTATTACATTTCCGTAATCGTCTAGAGTTGGTTGTGATTGTGTTATCCGAATCGTTAGGTTCATTCCGCCGGTTCCTTGCGGTCGTGTTCAACTCTTCCGTTCCGTTCGTGTCGTCGTCTATTTAATCGAGGCAAGTATTTTTGGAAACCTTTAAGCTTAACATGAAATGGTTATGTATATTACTTGTTTGTAACTCACCTTGTGTTGGCCCGACGGGGTCAAGGAGGGAAATCTATGCTGCCGCCCTGGATTTCACGAGTTTCGTCACATGCTTGACTCGTTAGGGTCCTTGCAAGGCCCCGAGTGAGGATGTATCTTTGCCGCCTGTTCTCACGGCATAGCGTGTGTGTGGTTTTGTTTTTACGTAATTGTAGCCAACTCGTTAGGGTCCTGTGAGGCCCCGAGTGAGAATGTATCTTTGCCTGTTCTCAAGGCTAATTGTTTATTTATTTATTTTCCGGAAAAGACACGTCTTGTTTTGGTTTTTTTTGAAAATGATATTGGTGCATATGCTATGAAATGTGTAAGCGATTGGTTTGACTTGAATACTTGTACTAGCGTAATTGCTAACCCCTTTGGGGACCCGTTGTCGGGGAAATTCTTGTTATGGATTTCGTGTTATGTTCGACCAGAGCGGGCTGGGGATGGTACGAGGATGTCGGCCACGGTTGTTGACATGTGCAAATCGAGTCTTGTTAATTTCTACCGTCTCTTTTGATGTGGTTGTTTTCCAAATTGTAAACTTATAGATTGTACTCGCGAGTACTTAGGATTTTCCTTTCGGGTTGTGATTTGTCTTCGTTGGAGTTAATGTATTTGTCGGTTGATGTTTGTTATGCGGTTGTGCGGTGCGTCGTTTTATGTTCTTGTGGTTGACAATTGTTTCCTTGCTAACCGAGACGGTTAGTCGAGCGGTGTTTTTGTTGCGTTAGCCTGGTGGGTCCCATGTAGGGGTCCACGGCGCTGTAATACACCTCGAATATCTTGGGGGTGTTACATTAAGGATACTTGGGGACCGGATAGACTGGCTCGAACCTTTATTGCTGAGATCGTGAGATTACACGGTGCCCCCAAGACCATTGTTTCTGATCGAGACGGCCATTTCGTATCGCACTTTTGGCAGGCCGTTCATCAGGCTTTGGGTACTGAGTTGAGATTGAGCACTTCTTTTCATCCTCAGTCGGATGGACAAACAGAGAGGACGATTCAGACATTGGAAGATATGTTACGGGCTTGTGCCTTAGACTGGAGTAATGATTGGGAGCTTCATTTGCCGTTGATCGAGTTTGCTTACAATAATAGTTGGCATGCGTCGATCAAAATGGCACCCTTCGAGGCACTTTATGGTAGGCGATGTAGGTCGCCATTATGTTGGGACGAGGCTTCTGAGCTAGTTGGGACGGAGCCGGATATGTTGATGGAGACTAAGGAAAAGATTTCTATTATCCGGGACCGATTCGTCGCCCAGTCGTCGAAATCTTATCTTGATACTCGTCGCCGACCCTTGGAATTGAAGTGGGGGATCATGTCTTACTCAAGGTGTCGCCGACCGTGGAGTTTTCCACTTCGGGAAAAAGGGAAACTTAGTCCGAGGTATATCGGACCTTTCGAGATTTCGACGAGTTGGAGATTTAGCTTATCGCTTGGCGTTGCCTCGGCTTTGAGTCACGTCCATGGTGTTTTTCATGTGTCTCGGTTGAGAAAGTACGTCTGGATCCGAGCCACATCATCGACTACGGTGAGATTGACGTGGCGAGGATATTACCTTCCGGAGAGACCCGTGAAGATCCTTGAGCGTCGCGAGAAACAACTTGCATAAGACCATTCCAGGTTAAAGTGCAATGGTCGAGACATGGAGTCGAGGAGGCAACTTGGGAGACGGAAGAGAAGATGCGGGTGGAATACCCCGAACTATTTATTTCTTAAGTTTCGGGACGAAACTTCTTTTTAGAGGGGGAGAATGTAATACCCGTACTTTTATTGACTGTTTGACTCTGTCATCCTCCTTAGTTTGTCGCTCTGTAAATGCTTGGAGATGTTGTTGATATTGTTATTGAGTTTCGTATCTCGTTTGGTTCTTGATCATGTCGTTTAGACCTTGCGGAAATGTTCTGTGCCAGAGATATAGCGCACGCTAGGCCTAGGCTAACGCACGTTAATTCTGCTTGATTAGCGCACGCTAGCTCTGAGCCGTAGCGCGCGCTAAGAGGATCAGTCAGGTCAGAACCAGTATTTCGGACTGCTCTCTGGACTGGCGGATTAACGCACGCTAGGAGTTTGTTAGCGCGCGCTATCCATGGATAGTAGCGCACGCTAACATCCGTGAGTAGCGCACGCTACCGGGCTGGTCAGCAGAGGCAGTGAGGTTGCCAGGTTTTCTGAACTATCAGATAGCGTACGCTAGGCTTCGGATAGCGCACGCTAAAGCTATTGCATAACGCACGCTAAACAATAGCGGTAGCGCACGCTAAGTTTTGAGCAGGGCAGAGACAGTAAGTTCTGGACTCCAGTACTGGATGCCATATTTTGGGCTAGCGCACGCTAGGGACAGACGATTAGCACACGCTAACGGGGCGGCGAAGCCTTGGACTATCCGGTGACTTCGCTAGCGCACGCTAATGAAGGAGGCGTAGCGTGCGCTAGACTGGACAAATATAAATATGGCAATTGACTTTATTTTCGTCATTTCTCACCTTCTTCACTCCTTTTCGACGGGAATCACTCGGGAGAGGCGATCTTAGGCGATTGGAAGCGATCTTCCTTCTAACAACAATATATTTGGTTGGAGAACAAGGATTTCTCAACATCTAATTCCTCCTAACGTCCGAATCAAGGTAAAAATCCTTAGAACCCTACCTTTTGGGAATTTTGGGGTTTTTCGTAGATTCGTCCGAATTACCCGCTTTGAAGCTTGAGAACTTTGAGATTATGATGTATCTATACCGTATGCATGCTTTTCCTACGATTTTATGGTTTGGATTGTGCCGTTTTCGGACTTGTGAGATTTTGGACGATTTTCCAACCTCTAGTTGATTATCCGTATATCTTTATGAATCGTAGACGGGTTTCGGGGGTTTCTTCGTGTAATTTGAATATGGATAATTGATTATCATATTCCTTGCGAATCGTTTAGGTGCCGGAAGCGCGTTCTTGGACCTACCGAACTCATACCTTTTTCCATTCGAATTGTCGATGTCTCAAAGGCAAGTATATATTTATGAATGTGCGTTCTCGACTTTGAAAGTATGAAATATTGATGGTATGATTATTTCTAGCCACTCCGGGGCGGGCCGACGGGTCCCCTGAGGGTTTCGTAGCCTCTGGTGCGATTCCACGGTTGATATGAACGAACCGTTTCTACGGCATTCATATGAAATATTGTTGGCATGTAATGAACGAACCGTTTTGACGGCATTCCTACATGTAACGGCGTATGATATGAACGAACCGTTTCTACGGCATTCACATACGTCTTGAGATTTTAGTCATTCCGGAATACTAGTCTTGAATTGATGAATTGACGGTTACCTTTACTTTATTGTTGAGGAGTATTGTGTTTCATACTTGATATACTTGCACTAGCTATTCGACGGCTAACCCCTTTGTGGGAAATACGTTTATGTATTTCAGTTCCAGGAGAGCGGACAGGTGTATCGGGTCGGCATGAAGATGGTGGGCAAGTGTGATCGTGTCTTTCTTCCGATTATGTTTGGAGTTTCCCATTCAAGATTGTCAGATCTGGATTGGCTATTGAATACTCGAGTATTGTTTTCCCTTTTCCTTGATGTTCCGGCCTGTGTTTGCCGAAGTATTGATTCGAGTTGTGATGTTTGTGAATACATTGGTTATGTTTTGAATACCTTTGTATTGTTCTTAATTCCATTGTATGTAGACCTCCTCGGTCAAAATTTATAGTTCCGCGTATGTTTAGCCTTGTGGGTCCCACGGCGGGGCTTACGGCGCTGTAATATTCCCTGAATAACTTGGGGGTGTTACATTGTCTTTGCGTGTGGTGTATTTTGACAGGGAGTTGTGCGCAGAGCCAACCTCTCTTTTGTTAGAGCAACGTTCATCGGGAGTGAAGTAGCCAAATTCCGCTTAGGTAAGTCCCATGTGGACCAAGCCATGGGCTCAGGTATGGTCTCGAGCTTTTTCGAATCATATGTTTTCCTTTGTATTTATCACACAAAATTCTGCTGTGCACTAAGCTAGGGGTCTTCACGGAAACAGCCTCCCTACCGTAATAAGTAGGGGCATGGTCTGCGTACATCTTACCCTCCCCAGACCCTGCTCTGAGCGGGATATACTGGGTATGTTTGGTTTTTTTGGTTTTACTTTGGACAATGACAAATATTATTGAAATGTGTACCTCTTATAGAAAAAAGAAATTGACAAAATAATACTTAGCAATATTAACATAATAATAATGATATTAATATTAATAGTAAAACTAATAGTAATTGTAATAATAATAATGATGACGATAATAATAATTATTATCATTGTTTTATTATCAGATAAAAAAATTAGCAACTGAACTGAACTGAAAATAAGCTGGGGAGAACATGCCTTAAGTGAAAAGATCAAAAAAAATATCTGATAAATTAAATTATTTAATACATTTTGTAAAAGTATTAATATCAAAATATTAAAATAATTATAGAATCATGAGTTGAGTTGGTGTTCAAATGCAATATTTAGTTAATCAAAGTATTACTTGTAAGTACTTTAGTGGATGTTGGAGCACTGAGTTACTGAATAATTAGTATACGTGCGTTTTATTTCTGTATTAATTATAAATATTAATAGAAAAATAAGAGGAAACAAAATAGTTTAAGTTTTGTAATAATCAAGAAACAAGATTTTTGTGACTGTTAAATTTATATTGCTTTTGTAAGCATAAAATTTGATTTAACTTTTTCATTATTGTTATAGTAATATGGGTAATATTTCACCATAAAATTTGTATATATTTATAATAAACAAACTTGTAGATTGATTCAATTTGATTCAATTTTTTTATTTACAATTACCAAATCTAAACCAAATCTCAAATTCAACCAAATTACTTCAATTTTTTCAGTTCGCATTATATGTATTAATTTCAATATTTGTTTTACAATTTGTTGGGTCACCATGATTTAATTCCTCCACCAATCCCTGTCGAGTCGGGGGATGGGGGCCCTGGGACGAGGGATTTCGTCTTTTGCTACAAGGATGAGTGTGAAACCCCCGACCTTTATCTCTGTCCCCACTAGGGATGACAACGGGGCGAGGATGGGGCGTGGTTCACAACTCCCGACCCCGACCCCGGCCCCGGTTTTTGAATCCTTCCCCCGGCTTCGGCTCCGGCCTCGGCCGGGTACGGGGATTAATATCCCGTCCCCGGTCAAATTCTGGTCAAACCCCGGTTGACCCCTGGTCATATCCCGATCCCCGATCCTTACCCGGTGCCCCGGTTTGCTGCTATTTTTATAGCTACTTTCGGCTATTTTTCTCGTGTCTTTTCAGTCAAAACACATAAAAATAGTAATTAAGTAAATGTAAAAAATTTCATAAGTTCATAAAAGTTCACAACAACAAATTACATAACTTAAGTTATATATTTATTAAATATATAAAAAAATTAAATTTCTAATTATATATATATCGGGTTCGGGGCGGGGCGAGGCGAGTGATAAGCACCCCGACCCTGGTACCCGGTTTGGCGGGGAATCCCCGGTCCCAGTTGGGACGAGTCGACTGAGTTCCGGGTCAGGTCCAAATGGCACGTCTAGTCCCCACTCCAAAGTACCATCTTATTCCTCTCCCTGTATTGTTCCCGGTTACGCTGTAGTTCCCCAGCCCCAACCAATGAACAAAATCTTCGCTTTTGTCAAGTTTCCACTCACACTCGTTACCCCTACTTAGACGTACCTGGGCTTTCAGGCCTGCCAGTTTTGACCCGGAACCGGCCCTAAGTCAACGGTTTTAGCCCGGGACCGCCGGTCAACGGGCCCGAACCGGACCGGGACCGAAAAGCTAGGACTGGACTAGGGTCGGGGGAATTGGGACCGAGGACCGCGTTAGGGCCCGCCGGTCTAAAAGGCCTGGTTGCATCGGCCCACGGCCGGACCGATGGGCCTAACGGAAAATCGAAAAAAAAAAAAAAAGGCAAAGTCTGATCACGCTAACTTGCCATGCCAACGGCTCCTTCCACAAAATAGCCGTTGTGTCACAGGGCGCTTTCCATATTATTCGGAGTACCCGGGATTGCCCCGGACTTACAAAGGATTATGTTGGATAGTTGCCCTGCGACACGAATAAGGTTGGGGACGTGCGACAGTGGTCGGCGTCCGGAGGGTGTCCGTGCGCGAGCAGGACCTTGAGTCGTTGAGCAGAGGGCTTTAGGAAAAGAGTTTCGTGAAATGCTTGTAATGGGGAGTTCCTTGGAGTGTTGGGAAGATCTCTACCAAGTTTCACAACTAGACGGTTCCGTTTGAGTAGCGAACGATGCGAAGTATCGAGATCCTGCAGTGCAGTGGCATTGTAGTAGTTTCAGAATATTGCAGAGGCAATTCCTCACTCCTCGAGTATCGGATGGGGCTGAAACTTTGAGGACTTATAGATAATGTCGTAAGCTACTCTACGGTTCAAGCGGATAAGGATTTGGAGTTCGTATGAGGGAGTTACACCCGATGTGATTCCTCGGCCAATCAATGTCTAGTGCAATTACAAGGGAATATTTGTCTAAGCCTATTATAGGGGGGACAGCCCTTAGATGGGCAATGGTGGGCAAGCGGCCGCCTTCCTCGTCTTTGCCGAGCACCAAGCGTGCAATCTTCCTAGAGGTATGGGGGGCCTCTAGGGAGCCAAATCTAAGCATTCGAAGTGTGCGAGGAGTTCCCGAGCGAGTTGATAATCGTTAGGGCGGCGTAGGACCTGAGTGGTCTGCGTTGGGCTTAAGGTTGGCATTGAGGCTCAAGTGTGACCGGAGGGATGCCGTCGGCCATATACACTTCCTCTATGTCGATAGGGCAATCGAGGCACGCATTTAAATCATACGCCTCGTGAGCTTACTCGTAAGCATTAGCTATCTGCCCGGCTATCTTTGCGGGGATCGTTGGCTTGTACATGTGGTTGCGAGACAACACCACATTGCGGATTGAAGGTAATATGTCGGTATGCGAAGTAGTCCCAAACATCGTGAGGGGCAAATATCTATTGATGGCATGAATCTAAGACAAGATCTAAAAGGTTGTCCGTCTCGAGTGAGGTACTCTCAAGGGCGCCAAGGTACTGCACCTAGGAAGTCCCGAGTGAGTGTCGAGCACGAGGAATTGCACTTCGGGCATGCGAGTGACCCTTAGTGCCGTGTGTCATTGCGGGTTAGCTTGAAGGGTATGAGATACCGGCCCTTAGTTGGTCGGAGGCAAAGGACAGGCGGGTGCCTAGCGTCTTACGCAGCACAATGGACCAGTGCATGATATCTCTAATGTTGGTATTCTATGAAATCTCGTTGATGGTAGCCGGACGGAGACTCGGAAGTCTCCTAGGCGCACGGGTGATTCGTGATCCGCTGCACGAATTCGACGGCCTGAACCTCAGTGAGCCGCACCCCGTGACAAGTGGTATCAGAGCACTGGAATGTCGCATCCAGGTTTTAGTTGAGCTTTGTTGAAGATCTTTCTTCCCTTGAGAACCGGATACCAAAATCGTGCTGAATTTTTCTTATTAGCCATTGTAGTGGCATTTCAGCGAAGGGCTTGCAGTGCGTTCTTGCGTATTGTGGCAGAGTTGAGAATTAAGT
>JAWKAU010001066.1:0-18000 GCA_033398695.1 Orobanche coerulescens
AGCAGCATAGCGCTTTCGGCCGGGCCTATCGGGCTTTCGCTGAGATAATGGAGAGGTTGGCCGGTCCTACTCCGAGATTCGATTTCCGGGGATACTCGGTCGCCTACCCCTATGTGCTTCCCAAACGGTCGCGATCTGGGTTGCGCGGCGATCGTTGTGGTCGCTTGGCGGATACGGAGTTCGGCGACCGGGAGAGATCCGGCCGTCTGGAGGACAAGATTCCATGTTCCTTGAGATGTGGACATGTTCGCGCCGGCGGAGAATGAACGAGCCGACCCGGCCTCCGATGGGTATGGTCGCCGTGAATGAGGCGATTATGGAGGCCGGCTGCGCTTCCCTCTATCCTTTCTTTGTCTCCCATTTGTTGGCCGCTTGGAATGTGGCGCCACTTGGTGACGCCGAGCACGGCTCCAAATTAATGCACTCTCTCTCACCCTTTTCGGCGGTCACGCTGTCTGCAGCTCCCATCGCCGTTGGAGATGAACCATTTGTTCAAACGACGTCTCATAAAGGGTTGGTCGGCGGTTACCATATTCAGGGCCGATCCGGTCGGGTGATTCACGGAGTCCCGAATAAGATGCGGGCGATCGGGCCAGTGGTTACGGGTCGCCGGCAAGTGGAGGGCTTCTGCGGCGACAATCCTTGGGCGAGTGGAGATCCCAGAGTTTCGGAGAGGAATCCGTGGGGTTTAGACTCTCCCTTCGTTCGGATGCGTTTTGGGTGATCTAATTTGATTTCGGTTTTGCGAGTTTTCACATTCCTGGTCGAGGAGTTGCCTTTTGACTTTCTCGTTGTCTGGGAGCGGATAAGGAGCTTGTCGGACGACGACCTTGACGCCACTCGGATCAATAAGGAGAGTCGTTGGTTGTCGGCTCGACTATTCCGTTTCCCGAGACATCTCTCGGTGCCAGGTATGAGTTTCTGCGACCTTCAATTCCTAGGCGATCGCTTTACTTGAGGAAAGTGTCTGACTGTTGGTCAATTGTCTTAACTGCAGAGGTTCGCTTCCCTCGCTTTTTGGAGCCTCCGACGGAGATCGCTATGTTGAATCCTGGAGTTCTAGACCGACTCCGCCAAAAGAGGTCGTCTCGGGCCCCACCTGTTGCGTTGCCAATAATTCCGGAGGCGGAGCCCCGCGTGGAGCCGGTCGTGACTGAGGAGGAAGTTCCGGAGGAGGGGCTTCGAGCGAATCGCAAGAGGCCGAGGCCGGAAGAAACTTCGGTTCCTGCCCCGGTCGATGAAGTGACGATCGCCGCGCCTCCGATCACCATCGTTGCTCCGGAGAATGAGCCGCCCTCTGCGGCTTTTATGCGGGAGATGGCGATCGCGGATGCCGAGACCCCTCGAGGGAAACCGTATTTCGGTCGGGATCCCGAGAAGGCTGAGAGGTAGATAGCATTTTTGTGTTGAAAATTGCATCTGCGTAGGAGTTGTATTAACTTAGTTGTTTTGATGCAGGGTCCGTCGCGCAGATCCGTCTTGCCCGTCGATGGTCGTGGATTTCCTAGCGAGCCGATCTCCTCGCCATTCCGGTGACATTCCTCCATACGTTAGCAAGGCATACGCTCTGCCGAAGGCATGGACGACCGTCTGGATCAATCGCTCGTCGGCGATCGGGAGTTCGATGCAGTGTTTCTCGCCCTTTCTCTCAGACGGCGACCATGGGCATCCCAGGCCTCGGGAGTTTGAGGCGGCCTTCCACTATTCGCATGCGGGCGGATCTCGAGGCGGCTCGGAAAGAGAACGCCGAGTTCCGATAAGATCGCGGCGATGGAGAAGGACTCTCTGGAGGCGGCCAAGCGGGCGAGCCATGAGCTTGAGCTGGAGAAGAAGAAGCGAGCAATATCGTCAGCGGTTGACCGATTCGGGACGGATCTGAGAATGCCGTCCGGCGCAGAGGGTTCTTGAAGAGGAGGCCGATCGCGGAAGGTGACGATCGCTCGGTGACAATGGGTAGCGGAGCGAGGAAAAAAGTTCTTTGCGGGGAGGCCGAGCTCCAGGGGTCGCAACAGGCGATGGCGGAGCTGAAAGGAGAAGTAGAGGCGACCAAGGCCGATCCCTTTCAAAACTTGGAGTTTGTCAGCGAGTTCGCCTATTATTTGGCGTTCGCCGACTCGATCCGAGCAGCTAAGAAAGGAGGTTTGGAGGTCGGGCCTCTTGCCGAGAAATTCAAGGCGTACGCGTTGGAGCATCCTCTCCATTCAGCTTTCTCCTTGCCGATCTTGGACCTTGCGGACATCGGCGTGGATTTGAGCTGGTATCCGTCTCCGGCCAATCTTGCTCATCCCGATGCTCCGGAAGATGAGGGGACCGCGCCGGATGCTGATGGCGAAGGCCAGGCAGGGGCCTGAGGCACTTCATTTTTGATGTTTTAGCTTATTTCCTTGTAGTTTTGTAGCTTTCTTTTTGTAGCACTTAGGCCTTCGGGCGACCGTGTACTCTGATTTTTCAAGTAATGAAATGAACGTTTGGATTTCTGACTTATCACTTGAATGAATGGTTATTTTTGAGTCTTTGTTTGACTTTGTACAAATGTGTGAGGAGAGATCGTTGCGAGGGTAGTTCCAAATGAATTGATAAACTCATAAAGATAACTTTTACAACAAATTCGATCGCTGCACAACTTGCTGAAAATGACGACCTCCGTATGTTTTTGAATAGCGACGATCGTCGTATAGGTAGTCCGCACTCTTATTGCCCCTTGTTTTTATTCACTTAGCGGAAGTAAGGGGATGAAAATAATTCGTTGAGTGAGCGGTCTTTAACTTTGTCGAATCCTCGGGGACGGTCGCCCGTCTTGAGGAACCGTGCACGATCGCGGAGTTCGATGGACCGACTCCTTGATCATGTCTTGATGCGCGAAGACATTGAGTGTCTCGTGACTCACTTTATTATGAGGGTCCTCTGTTAGGCTGCGCCTCGCCTCGTATTTAAACGAAGGGCGTGCGGTCTCGGTCTAGAGGAGTCCTTGCGCGGGGCAGCGTCGGATGATTCAACTCCACGCCCGCGGCTTGTTTAGCTCTGCTTCCACCTCGGCCCACCATGAAGATAGCGAACCTCGACGGTGTACGTTGAGACGGGGGTTATGGCACGTCGCATTGTCCGGGTTCACCACGTTAGATGATGAACCTTTGAGGGCGAGCGTTCGTGTCCACTGATCAATTTTGGAGGGCCCTCAGACTACGCCGGCCTCGTATTTAAACGAAGGGCGGGCGATCTTGGCCCGAAGGGACCTTGCATGGCCTAAGCAGTTGGTTCCATCGACCACCAGGACCATGGCTGCACTATTCCACCTTGGATCGTCATGTAGATGCCGACCTTCGACGGTGTACGTTGTGCGGGGGAGGCGATCTCGTGCCTTAGTCCATCGTGTTAGATGTTGAACCGTAGATGGCGATCGACTCCTCCGGTTTCTTAAATAAGGAGGGAGATCGGGGAGACTTCCGAGGTCTCCTTTTCTTGTTTGAAGCATGTAGAGACGGTCGCCGAGGTTGATCCAGGGGTCGGCTCGTACGAGCTTTCCAGCCTGTTTGGTGTTTGACTCGGACGATCGTGTATAGAGATTGGTAGGGGCTTTGGCTAAACCAATAAGCTGTCCAACTTGCCTTCCTCGAACAATCTCCAGAGCTGTTTGAGGAGGTCGCGGCATTGGTTGGTGCTGTGGCCGGGACTTTTATGGTAGGCACAATATTGATTGTTGTCCAGGTGACAGTGGTCCCTTATTGCCTTTGGCTTTTTGAACTCTTCGTGCCCCTTGATGGCATAGAAAATATGTGCCGGAGTTCGGTTGAACGTGTGGAGGAGATGGGCTTCCATGTCCTCGAAGGCCTTGAGATCTCCGGGTGGCTTGGCGATCGCCTTCTTTTCTTTGGCGATCGCTATCTTCTGGACAGGAGGTGGCGTTTCCTCGCCTAGGTGGAGGGTGAGTAGCCATTGCCTGGCCAGAAAGTTGGCAGCTTTAGCACGGAAGATCGCGTAAGTTGGGGGAATATCCTTGGAGAGATGTCTAAACATGGGAGAGTGTCCGTGGAATCCCCCCATGACCGAATAGAGAGCGAGCTCGTCAGCGGAGTTCGCCGTAAGGATGATTTCGTCTACCCGGTCGATGTAATGCGTCGACTCGTCCTTCCCCGCTTGATTTTTATCACGCGGTGGGGCCTTCGACTGGCGACCTTCTTTGGCGAAGTATGACGTGAAGTCATTCGCGATTTCTTAAAGGAGGTGATTGATCGTGGTGGTAGTGAGACGTACCACCTATGGGCGGCCGCCCAATGTTAACGGGAAGATCCGGCACTTGGTTGCATCAGATGCCCCACACCCAGTCATGTAGATTCGGAATTTACTCAGGTGGGTTTCGGGGTCCGATCTCCCCTCATATAGAGGTGTTTTGGGAGGAGCGATCATTGGTTGTATGGGGGCAAGCTCGATGTGGACCGCGAGTGGCTCGGTCGGCCCGGCGATCTTTCTTTGGTGCTTGCCCGGTGTTCAAGAGTGCTTTCATCTCGTCGAGTTGGCGTTGTATGGCGGCCATCGCCGTGCTTTGCTACTAGCGGCTCGGCGCTCGGAGCGAGGCCGAGGCGATTGAGCACCGATCCACAGCGATCGGCGCGGGAGTCAGATGGCTGACCTGCGTTCGGCTGTGAGGTGGATAGGCCGAACTCCTGGTGACGGATTCGGATTCCGTCTTTCCAAGGTTGGAAACAGAATGCCCCGGTCGCCAGGATGGGTCGCGACCCAAGCGATCGAATATGGATCCGTCCGGTCGTGCGAGAGCCTTTCCTCGCGAATTGGGGCTTTCTGACGATCGCTCGTTCGATGGCAGCTGAATTTCCATTTTCCCATGCGGCGGATGATCGAGGGAGTTATCGCGGGCGACGCGCATGCTCTCCGTCGCTCCTCCAGGATGGCCATAGCCTCCTCGATCTGCTCCTCGGTTTGGAACTGATCGAGTGAGAGGTTGGGGCCATCTCTCGGATGCGGGATCGAGAGTCTCGCGTTGCTGCGGCTTCCCCCTGTCGTCGGCTGGGGTTCGGATTGAGCCGGGATATGGTGTCCAGCGGTTCGGAGAGTGGCTTTCTTCGATGTACCGGCGGATGTCATGATTCTGAAGGTTTTCTTTGAAGTGCAGTGAGTGTCACTTCAAGTATATGCCCCGAGAACAGTGAGTGTTCTTCGGGACGGTATGAATAAAAGTTTGAGGGTTAGATGCGCCCTTCCTCTAGCGCCAATTGTTGCTACCCAAAATATTATCCGGAGATAGATATTGCTGGAATGGATGGGATAGCAAACAAATGCAAGAGCACTTCCGTGAGAAAGATAAATAACACAAGATTTGCCGGGGTTGTTAGTCCCGGGCTTGAATGCTCTCGCGAGATATTATTAATACCAATATTCGGGGATACAAGTACTAATGTAAGAATACAATTACAATGAGTGTAAAGATTCTTGTTATCTTAGCTAGTGAGCGTGTATATTGCCGGAAGAACCAGATTTGATGCTCTGTGAGTTCTTGTAACAAAGGGGATGAACAGTCGCGGCGGAGAGAGATCGACGGTCTCTCACGAAGAGTATTTAGCTGGATGCTTGGGCTCCTGGGCTTATGAATCCCTTGGAATCTGTCTAGTGGAGACTTGCTGCTTCTGCCGATCGTCTTTTGGACGAGAGATTTGGAGAGAGAAGTCCTGAGATGGATTCCGGTGAGATAGCCGGGAGCTTGATGATATGTATGTTCTTCAGTATTTCCGTGAATGAATTCGGAATATGAGAGAATGAGTTCTGAATGTAAGTCCAAATGAGTTGGGAACCTTTTTCCAGTAGGAGGAGGTTCTCTATTTATAGGGCTTGGATACGCCGGGCGATCGCCTTTTCTGCATTATAATAGTCGGGCGATCGTCTTTTAGCACATGGGCCTGTCTCCTCAAAGTCTGCAGGAGTTGCAGTCAACTGTACGGTCCAACGGGGAGCTTACACGCGTCCTGAGTTGCTGTCACGGGCGGTCCCACTGACAACTTTCGGCGCGCCTGCCGGTAGGTGAGGTAGGTGACAGGCTGTGGTCAAAGGTCTTGTCTGTTAGCGAAGATCTTGTCTATTAGCGAAGATCTTGTCAGCGCCTTTTGTGGATCTGCACGTGGGTGCTTTTCTGAGATCCAGTCCTTGATGACTTTGACGGGCGATCATCTCCGCTCGGGGCGCAGGTCGACCGTCCTTAGCCGGACACTAGAGTCGATCGCCAGATGCCGAAGGGCGATCGCCTTGGAAGTCGATCGCTAGGTACCTGATGGTGGTCTGATATCTTCGACTTGGCGAGCTAGCCATAGTTTGACTGGAGTTGACTTGGTCGCTCGGCCTTATAGTCGATCGCCTGTCGGGATGAATAAATCGTGACACAACACGCGGCACACGGGGTCAACCCCTTGGGTTCCCCTTTCTTTTAGCTGCATTTCTTGCGGGATTCAACATTCATCAACAAACACATCTTTGAGAAGAACAAGAGAGAGATAAAGAGAGAAACAAGAGAGAGAAATACATTTCTTCAATTTCCCGGAGATTTATCGGTCGG
Organism: Orobanche coerulescens; assembly: GCA_033398695.1. Lineage (NCBI taxonomy): Eukaryota > Viridiplantae > Streptophyta > Magnoliopsida > Lamiales > Orobanchaceae > Orobanche > Orobanche coerulescens. The sequence goes on from JAWKAU010001066.1 coordinate 6,560, forward strand.
ATCGTCGTGATATTTTGACAAGAGCTTGGTAGCTATTGGGAAAATCTTTTCACCGGAGTAGATCGAGATTTTGAGTCCGGAAGTTCGGGTATTTCGTTAGCTTTTTGTGTAAGCTATTTAAGGTGTTTTCTTTTCTCGATCTTGTTATTGTTGTTGTATTCCAAATACTTGAAGAACGTTTATTACCGAGTATTTTACGATTGGTGTATACCCCTAGTTTGTATTAGGGACGATTGTGTATTGTGTGTATTGGTGATAGTGGATTTAAGCGGCTTCGGTCCCGTGGTTTTTACTCTCGTCTTGAGGGGTTTTCCACGCTAAAATATTGTGTCTCGTGTTTATTGTTTTTGGGATATCATTTGTATTAATTATCGAGTTGTAATTGATTTGCTCTATTCGTCGGTAACCACAAAGTTGCAATTGAAGAGTGGGAAGTTGTCAAATGAGGTTCCACATTATTCGTTGTGACGTGACGTTAGTCGTGTTTTTCCCAACAAAGTGGTATCAGAGCCACGGGATTTGTTGTTTCGTGGTTGTTTAGTATCTCAATTGTAAGATGGAAGCCAACACGAGTAGAATGGTTATCTTAAATGGTTCGAACTACCACGTATGGAAGGGGAAGATGGAAGACCTTCTATATGTAAAGGATTATTATTTACCGGTTTTAAGCAAAGATAAACCGGAAGGCAAGTCCGACGCGGAGTGGACTATTTTGCATCGCCAAGTTTGCGGATATATTCGACAATGAGTTGATGACAATGTTTTGAACCATATTAGTGGAGAGAAGGATGCTCGAGAGTTATGGCACAAGCTCGAGCAATTGTATGCTCGGAAGACGGGGAATAATAAATTATTCCTCACTAAACAAATGATGAATTTGAAGTATTGAGACGGGACTCCTCTATCTGATTATTTAAATGCATTCCAAGGCATAATTAATCAACTTGCCGGAATGGGAATTAAATTCGAATAGGAGGTGCAAGCTTTGTGGTTGTTAGGCACATTTCCAGATGTTGTGTCGCGATTAACACACCTCAACGGTGATCGGCATAAGGGCCGAGCGACCGAGTCAACGTCAAAAGAACCACGACACACCTACCAAACGGAGATCTCAGATCAAGTCCAAGTACCGAGCGATCGACATCCAGGGCGATCGTCTCTTGGCACCTGGCGATCGACTTTGACGCCCGACCAAGGACGACCGCCTCATGCCACGTGTAAAGCCAACATCCGTCAAGTCTGCGAAGACCGAATCTCGGGATAGAGGCCCACGTGCAGATCCAGAAAAGGCGTCGTAGGAAAAGGCTCTTGACTCCAGCCCATCAACAGCTGTCGGCGACAAGGACAAACCTCACCTACCGACAGACCCGCCGAAAGGTCCAAGGTGGATCCCCCAAGACAGCGACGTGAGGCACATGGCATCTTCTCACTGGTTCGCATAGCTGGCTGTCAGTAGCAGCCGCGGACTTTAAGGAGATCAACACATGTGCTAAAGACGATCGCCCGCTTATTATAATACAAGAAAGGAGATCGCCCGCTCGGGATCAAGACATCCCAGCTACCTCATCTCCTATAAATAGAAGGCTTCCTGCACTTGGAAACCTCTCGGCTTTTCTCTTCACTCTGTCTAGGATTTCTCTCTCGGAACCTCTTAACCAAAAGACGGTCGGCAGAAACGAGAACTCCCTACAGTTCAAGAACTCACAGAGCAGCACTCAAGAGCTAGATAACTAGGGTCTTTACACTCATTGTAATTGTACTCTTACATTAATATCTGTACTCCAAAGTATTCGTATTAATAATATCTCGCGAGAGCATTCAAGCCCGAGCCTAATAAACCCAGCAAATCTTGTGTTATTTACATTCCCTCGAACGTGCTCTCGCATTTTGTTTGTTACTCACCCGTAGCCATATCCAGCAAACCACTACGTATAATATTTTGGGTAACAACAATTGGCGCTAGAAGGAGGGGGCATCTACCTTCATTTTTCTTTCCGACCGTTTCGAAGAACACTCACTGTTCTCCGGAGCATATACTTGAAGACACACTCACTGTTCTTCAAAGAAAGCCTTCAACATCATGACGTCTGCCACCACATCAAATAGAGCCACTCTCCGATCCGCCAGACGCCTTATTCCGGCTCAATCTGAGCCCCAACCTACGGCGGAGGGTAGCCGCGGCGGCGCGAGACTCTCGATCCCGCCCTCGAGGGATGGCCTTAGCCTCTCGCTCGATCAGTTCCAAACCACGGAACAGATCGAGGAGGCCATGGCCATCCTACGGGAGCGACGGAGGGCATGCGAAGCGCCCGCTATAACCCCCCCAGCCATCCGCCGCGCGGGCAAACAGAAGCTCAAGGGTTTACTTGTCGAGCAATCGTCAGGAAGCCCCGATTCATGAGAAGAAGCACTCGCGGGGCGGGACGGTTCCGTTTTCAGCCGGGTTGGAAGTGACCCTTCATGGCGACCGGGGCATTCTGGCCTCAGCCATGAGGTGACGGAATCCGAATCCGTCACCAGGAGTTCGGCATACCCGACTCCCAGAAGGCAGACCAGCCATCAGGCTCCTACTCGCCGAAAAACCAAGATCAGCGACGAAGACCTGATCGCCTACCGCAGAGCCAGGAGATCAGTACATGATTGCCTCGGCTCCTGCTCCGAGAGACAAACCACGAGCGACCAAGCTACGGCGATGGCCGCAATGCAACGCCAGCTCGATGGCATGAAGGCGCTCCTAGAAACTGGGGCAGGCGCCAAGAGAAAGATCGCCGGGCCGAGTGAGCCGCTCGCGGTCCAGATCGAACTTGCCCCCGTGCAGCCAAGGATCGCTCCTCCTCAAACACCTTTGTACGAGGGGAGATCGGACCCCGAGACTCACCTGAGCAAGTTCTGGATCTACATGACCGGATGCGGGGCATCAGGCGCGACCAGGTGCCGAATGTTCCCGTTAACACTGGGCAATCTGGCCCATAGGTGGTACATTTCATTGCCACCGCGATCCATCAGTTCCTTTGAACAACTGGTGAGCGACTTCACATCGTACTTCGCCGCCAAGGTCGCTCGACCAGAAGGTCGCCACCGCATGATGAATATCAGGAAGGGAGAATACGAGTCCGACGAAGACTACATCGACCGGGTGGATGAGATATTCCTCAACGGCGAGCCCGTAAGCGACGAGATCGCCCTATACTCGGTCTTAGGGGGATTCACTGGTCTTTCGTCTATGTTCAGGCACCTTACAAAGGACATTCCCCCAACCTACGCGATCTTCCGTGCCAAGGACGCAGACTTTTTGGCCAGGTGGAGGTTGCTCGCCCTTCGCCAAGGCGAGGGGGCAGAGACGGCGATCGCCAAGTCCAACAATGCGGTCGCCAAACCACCCGGTGATTTCAGTACCTTCGAGGATGTGGAAGCCCATCTCCTCCACAACCTCAACCTATCTCCGGCCCGTATTTTTTACGCCATCCAGGGGCGCGAGCGGCTAATCAAGCCGAAGGCGATAAGGGACAACGATCATCTGGACCGCAACAAATTTTGTGCTTACCACAAGAGTTCCGGCCACAACACCGATCAATGCCGCGACCTCCTCAGACAACTCTGGAGATTGTTCGAGGAGGGCAAGCTGGGCAGTCTGATGACTTAGCCGGCGCCCCGGACAAGGACCAAGGGTCGCGATCGGAGACCGAACGATGATCATCAGTCTTCCAACCCGATCGCCAGAATCAAGCACGGCGAGCCGGAAGACTTGTACTAGTCGATCCCCCCGATCGACCCTGGCGGCCAGATCTTTATGCTTCAATTAAGAGGAGGAAACTTCGGAGGTCTTTCCCCAGTTTCCACCATGTCAAACGAAAGGCTACTGCCCAAGCAATATCTCCAAAAATAGAGGACTCGCTTGCCCTCTAAAGTTCATCATCTAACATGTTGGACCTAGGCACGAGATCGCCTCCCTCAGCACAATGTATACCGTCGAGGAACGCCATCTAAACATGACAATCCGATGTAGAAGAGTGTAGCCATGGTCCTGGAGGTCGATGGAACCGACAGCCTCGTCCATGCAAGGTTCTTTTGGGCTGAGATCGCTCGCCCTTCGTTTAAATACGAGGCGGGCGTAGCCGAAGGACCCTCCAAACAGATCTGTGGACACACTCGCTCGCCCTCAAAGGTCCATCTAACGTGGTGGATCCGGACAATGCGACGCGTCCCTCCCCCCATCACAACGTATACCGTCGAGGATTGCCATCTGACATGACGATCCGAGGTAGAAAAGTGCTAACAAGCCGCGGTCGTGGAGTCAATTAATCTGACGACGCCCCGTGCAAGGACTCCTCAAGGATGAGATCGCTCGCCCTTCGTTTAAATACGAGGCGGGCGTAGCCTACGGAGGACCATCACAATAAAGTGAGTCGCGAGACAAACCTACAGGTGGAATGTCGCTCGCGCACAAGACATGGTCACGGAGGTCGGTCCATCGAACTCCGCGATGGTGCATGGTTCCTCAAGACCGAGATGATCGGCCTTCCTCGAGGAATCTGCAAAATTGAAGACCGCAAAGAGCTGAACCAAGAATCAGTCCGCTCAAGAAAACGATCGTCTGGTCCATAAAAAGATAAGTTGCTCGTCTAAATCAAGCGATCGCCGGTAAAACCACCTCACCCAATGCCTTCAACATCGGAGCGAGCTGGGGGTCAATTGTTGTGTCGCGATTAACATACCTCGATGGCGATCGGCATAAGGGCCGAGCGACCGAGTCAACGTCAAAAGAACCACGGCACACCTACCAAACGGAGATCCCAAATCAACTCCAAGTGCCGAGCGATCGACATCCAGGGCGATCGTCTCTTGGCACCTGGCGATCGACTTTGGCGCCCGACCAAGGACGACCGCCTCATGCCACGTGTAAAGCCAACATATGTCAAGTCTGCGAAGACCGAATCTCGGGATAGAGGCCCACGTGCAGATCCGGAAAAGGCGTCGTAGGAAAAGGTCTTTGACTCCAGCCCATCAATAGCTGTCGGCGACAAAGACAAACCTCACCTACTGACAGACTCACCGAAAGGTCCAAGGTGGACCCACCAAGACAGCGACGTGAGGCACATGGCATCTTCTCACTGGTTCGCACAGCTGGCTGTCAGTAGCAGCCGCGGACTTTAAGGAGACCAACCCATGTGCTAAAGACGATCGCCCGCTTATTATAATACAAGAAAGGCGATCGCCCGCTTGGGATCAAGACATCCCAGCTACCTCATTTCCTATAAATAGAAGGCTTCCTGCACTTGGAAACCTCTCGGCTTTTCTCTTCACTCTGTCTAGGATTTCTCTCTCAGAACCTCTTAACCAAAACACGGTCGGCAGAAACGAGAACTCCCTACAGTTCAAGAACTCACAGAGCAGCACTCAAGAGCTAGATAACTAGGGTCTTTATACTCATTGTAATTGTACTCTTACATTTATATCTGTACTCCAAAGTATTCGTATTAATAATATCTCGCGAGAGCATTCACGCCCGGGCCTAACAAACCCGGCAAATCTTGTGTTATTTACATTCCCTTGGACGTGCTCTCGTATTTTGTTTGTTACTCACCCGTAGCCATATCCAGCAAACCACTACGTATAATATTTTAGGTAACAACACTGGACACTTGGGAGACGTTCCGTACATCATTGTCAAACTCGGACCCCGATGGTGTCATTTCGATGGAATTAGCTAAAGGGAACATGTTGAATGAGGAGGTCCGAAGAAAAGTACAGGGATCTTCGTCACAGTCGGATGTTCTCGTTACCGAAAGACGGGGGAGAGGTCAAAGTAGAGGTCCGAGTAATAGAGGGCCACAAATGAGTAATTCCCGGGGAAAGTATGCCAATATCGAATGTTACCATTGTGGTAATGTTGGGTACCAAATCGGATATTTGCGCCGTTTTATGCGGAATCGAAAATAAGTTGCGGAAAATAAAGGACACGAGGATTTATAGAGGTTCGGCTATTAACGAAGCCTACGTCCTCTCTCGATGTATCTTTTTCCTTAGGCTTAAGATCAAAACCTCTACGCCTCTCTTCTATCGGTCGAGGGATTACCGTTACAAGCTCGTCTTCTATTGGTCCGAGTAAAACCGTTTTTTCTTTTCTATTGGATAAGGAATCAACCACTCTAGCTTTCTATCGGTACTAGATAAACCTCACTAAGATAGTGATTGTGATTCTAACAATGCCGGATCCTTGATCCTAATAACACCGAATCAAATCGTATCTTTTCTTTTTATCGCTCGTGTATGATCTTGTGTATAACACTCAATCACTCTTAATTAAGCTCAAGAACAACAACTATAATGTTTACAATGATATAACACGTATGTATGCTTTGCTCAATGTTGTTGTTTGGAATAATACCAACTCCTTGGTATTTATAGCCTTCTTCCTCCTTACTAGCCGTTGCTGCCAGTTGACTAGCTAGCGTGCGCTAGCCTTCCTTCTTAGCGTGCGCTATCGCACATTTTGCTCTAGCGTCGTAAAGGCTTTCATGTAGCGTCGTTAATCACTTTATATTTGATCCGGTAGCTCACGCCTTGATTAGCGTGCGCTACCACTTCCTTTGTAGCGTGCGCTAATCGATATATCCGTTGCATGGATTGTCAAAGTGACCGTTTGATATCGACTTTGACTGCTTTTCCCAACGTTCGGATTGACTAGATTCAAACATCTTAGCGTGCGCTAATCATCCTTTGTAGCGTGCGCTAATGATGACTTCATTGCATACGTCATTACGTGTTTGAATATCTTCCACTTGATAACATGGCTCGATAGCGTGCGTTAATAATAGAGGGTAGCGTGCGCTAATAATAGAGTGTAGCGTGCGCTATCCATCTGCGACTTCACTGCGGCTTACTTCGATACTAGACGGAATGCGGTGACTCCTCGTTAGCGTGCGCTAACATATGTCCCTTAGCGTGCGCTAATGCGATCCAGTTGCAATTTTTGCGTCTTAAATGCCTTCGTCGTTTTGCTTCGCCTCGATGTTGTTTTGTAGTTTAGCAACTTTAATCATCAAAACATAAATTAAATAATGTGTGGAATAAATATTCCAACAATCTCCCCCTTTTTGATGATTACAAAACAACCCTTGAATTGGATAATCTGTAAAAAATAATATCTGTATATTTATACGAATCAAAGTTTTCGGCTTTGATCGTTTCGTTAGTTTCTCCAATTCTTTTTCTTTTTCTTCTTTTTCGACTTCTTCATTTTTCAACTCCGTCGTTTTTCATTTTTCAATTTTTTCCAACTCCCCCTATTTGTATGCTTTTCTTTTCTTTTCGACTTCTTCGATTTTTCTCATTTTTATCTCCTCTTCATCTCCTTCTCATTTTTATCATTTTTATCTCAATTCATATCTTTCTCCCCCTTTTTGTTTTCATCAAAAAGTAAAAAAATATAAAGGATACCAAATGAAATATAAATATGCATGATACCAATTTATGCATTAATAAGGGTATAAACTCCCCGAAAATATTATTTCCTTCTCCCCCTTTGTAAAATATCATTTGTCAAAATTTATTTTTGGGGATCCAACCGATAGTTGGTTTTTCTTTTGAAACATAGACGATGTTTGAAACATTTGTTCCTTTAGGAACCCAAATCTTTTAATTTTTATCGTCGTTTTGGGCTTTTGCAATTTGAAATGTGATGCCCAATTTTCAAACATTTTCACATCGGGGTATTTTGAAATTGTGGATTCATTTTTGAACGTGATTTGAATCCTAACCCCTCTTTATTTAGAGTATATTTTTGAACACATAACATTTGTTCAAATTTATCGTTACGCACGAGAATTTCTTTGTCAAAATTTTTAGTTCATCTTGAACTTTTAAAAGTTCATTTTTTAAAATATTTTCATTTTCAAGGCATTTCGAATGATCAATTTCGACAAATTTCCCTTTTCAAGTATTTTGGAATTTTCAATTTCCAAAGTTTTATATTTAGACTTGAGGGATTTAATTTTATTTAAAGCATTTTGATAGTCCGTATGTAATAATTCGAATGCTTCAAAAAGTTAAGTCGTAGAATTACTTACTTGGCTTTCGACGTCGCTATCGTCGAATGAACTCCGGGCCATGAGCGCGAGATTATTTTGTTCAAGAAAATCTTCATCGGGATCTTCGTCGCTCCATGTTGCGATTAGAACCTCCTTTTGCTTTACTCGACAGTTCTTAGCAAAGTGGCACAGTTTTACCACATAATCGACAAGTGTTGTCGAATTTCTTAGGTTCGCCCGCTTGAATGTCCTTCTTTCTCCGGTTTAATAAGTGTTGGAACTTATTAATATTTTTGGCATAATATGCCATTTCTTCGTCACTTTCGTCCCAGAGTTTCTTCTTTCTTCTTCGACATTTTAGCCTTGAATGCTATCGACCTCTCCTTCGGTTTCGGTTTGGCATTTCGAGATTTTAGAACAATCTCGTAGTTGATAAGAGAACCAACGAGAGCACTAAAATCGAGAGTATTTAAATCTTTGGATTCCATTATTGCCGTAACTGTACCGTCCCATTCTCGAGGTAGTGATCGGAGAATTTTCTTTACTTTCTCACTACTCGAAAGTGGTTTTCCAAAACATGCTAATCCATTAGTGATGACCGAAAATCGGTCGAGCATAATCGAGATGGATTCATCGTCCTTCATTTGGAATAATTCATAATCGTGAAGGAGCATGTTTATCTTCGTCTCTTTAACTTGAGACGTACCTTCGTGTATTACCTCAAGCATTTTCAGTTTCTTTGGCACTATCACACGATGATATCCGGTTGTGTTCTTAGGATTTAAGGCACAATAGAGAAGTTGAGTTGCCTTACAATTATAGTGATCGTTTTTCCAATCGGAATCGTCATATTCTTCGAAGGTTTTGAGCGTACCGTTGGAATTTGTCGGAATTTTCGGACCAAGGCATATTACCTTCCATAATTCGATATCGTAAGCTCGAATGAATATCGACATCTTCTTCTTCCAAGTCATGAAGTTTGCGCCATCAAAAAATGGTGGTCGGTTGAGAGCAAGGCCTTCGACTGGAGCCATTTGAAACGCCATTGGATCTTTTCTCCTCGGATGTTAAGCTGCGTATTGGAGTACCGCTCCGATACCAATTGTTGGGTACCAAATCGGATATTTGCGCCGTTTTATGCGGAATCGAAAATAAGTTGCGGAAAATAAAGGACACGAGGATTTATATAGGTTCGGCTATTAACGAAGCCTACGTCCTCTCTCGATGTATCTTTTTCCTTAGGCTTAAGATCAAAACCTCTACGCCTCTCTTCTATCGGTCGAGGGATTACCGTTACAAGCTCGTCTTCTATTGGTCCGAGTAAAACCGTTTTTCCTTTTCTATTGGATAAGGAATCAACCACTCTAGCTTTCTATCGGTACTAGATAAACCTCACTAAGATAGCGATTGTGATTCTAACAATGCCGGATCCTTGATCCTAATAACACCGAATCAAATCGTATCTTTTCTTTTTATCGCTCGTGTATGATCTTGTGTATAACACTCAATCACTCTTAATTAAGCTCAAGAACAACAACTATAATGTTTACAATGATATAACACGTATGTATGCTTTGCTCAATGTTGTTGTTTGGAATAATACCAACTCCTTGGTATTTATAGCCTTCTTCCTCCTTACTAGCCGTTCTTTGCCGGTTGACTAGCTAGCGTGCGCTAGCCTTCCTTCTTAGCGTGCGCTATCGCACATTTTGCTCTAGCGTCGTAAAGGCTTTCATGTAGCGTCGTTAATCACTTTATATTTCATCCGGTAGCTCACGCCATGCGATTAGCGTGCGCTACCACTTCCTTTGTAGCGTGCGCTAATCCATATATCCGTTGCATGGATTGTCAAAGTGACCGTTTGATATCGACTTTGACACCTTTTCCCAACGTTCGGATTGACTAGATTCAAACATCTTAGCGTGCGCTAATTATCCTTTGTAGCGTGCGCTAATGATGACTTCATTGCATACGTCATTCTGTGTTTGAATATCTTCCACAACAGTAACATGGCTCGATAGCGTGCGTTAATAATAGAGGGTAGCGTGCGCTAATAATAGAGTGTAGTGTGCGCTATCCATCTGCTGACTTCACTGCAGTTTACTTCGATACTAGACTGGAATGCAGCTGACTCCTCGTTAGCGTGCGCTAACATATGTCCCTTAGCGTGCGCTAATGCAGTCCAGATTGCAATTTTTGCGTCTTCGTCTGCTTCGTCGTTTTGCTTCGCCTCGATGTTGTTTTGTAGTTTAGCAACTTTAATCATCAAAACATAAATTAAATAATGTGTGGAATAAATATTCCAACAGGTAAGAAAGGGCATACAAAGAAATTTTGCCGACAACTGAAGAAGGAGAATCACCAAGGCCGAGAGAATTCACAAAAGAAGGAGAGCGGTAGTAATGATAAAGCCGAAGTAAATACTACCACCGAAGAATTCTTTGTTTGTTGTGACTATGATATGAACCTTGCGAGAGATGATTCGAGTTGGGTGGTCGATAGTGGAGCTACGTGTCATGTTACATCACGTAGAGATTTTTATTCCTCTTATACTCCGGGTGACTTTGGTATAGTCAAGATGGGTAACGATGGGTTATCCAAAATTGTTGGAGTGGGAGATGTTAATTTGAAATTCGACACTGGTATGGAACTTGTTTTACGGACTGTAAAACATGTTACGGATATGAGGCTTAATGTTATGTCCGTTGGTTTACTCGATGATGACGGTTATCATAGTGGTTTTGGCAAGGGAGTGTGGAAACTCACTCGAGGTTCCTTGATTGTCGGGAGAGGGCAAAAGAAAGGGAAATTGTAAGTGACACTTCCAAAGGTCACGATTAATTCCGTGAACACAATCGACAATAATGACATCGCCGAGCTATGGCATAAGAGGCTCGGTCACATGAGTGAAAAAGGAATGGCGCTATTGTCGAAGAAGGAGGCGTTGTCCGGGGTTCACAAGGTACACCTTAAAAGATGCTCTCATTGTCTAGCCGGGAAACAAAAGAGAGTCACTTTTAAGAGTCATACTCCTTCACGGAAGAAAATGTGCTTGATCTTGTTCATTCCGATGTTTGTGGTCCTATGAAGACTAGGACGCTCGGTGGTTGCCGATACTTTGTCACATTCATCGATGATCACTAGAGGAAGGTGTGGGCATACACCTTGAAGACTATAGATCAAGTGTTAGATGTTTTCAAACAATTTCATGCCTCGGTGGAAAGAGAGATCGGGAAGAAGCTAAAGTGTATTCGGATGGACAATGGTGGAGAATACACCGGACCCTTTGATGAATATTGCCGAGAGCAAGGAATCCGACATCAAAAGACGCCCCCGAAGACTCCGCAACTCAATAGCTTGGCGGAGAGAATGAACCGGACTTTGGTCGAGAGAGCTCGTTGTTTGCTCTCA
>JAWKAU010001067.1:0-18000 GCA_033398695.1 Orobanche coerulescens
AAAATCACCTGAAAAATTTTCGAAATAAAAATTCAATTTTTTTCCAGGATTGCACGAATATTTATTTATAGTGTCCCGTGATGAGATTTTGTTATTTGCAAGAGTCTATCACCTGTAGATCCGCCGAATATATCCCACAATGTGCCCTTTCTTTTATTTGAGCCTCTCACCATGAATTCGGGAATCAAATTTCGATTTTGATTTTTTATATCTATATTACTTTGAATAATCTTTCCAACGCCGCTTGTTTCGACCCAATCGGACGAATAACGAAGGAGATATGGCCAAAACAATGCAGGAACAAGAATTGAGAAACGGCAAAAAACATCCGAAAGTGTCCACAAAATTGACGATTATCGTATCGATCTCGCCCCATGTCGTAGGACTTTGAATTAGCCTCCAATAGCAGCAAGAATCGACCCAATCCGATAAATAACGAAGTAGATATTGCCGAAACGGTGGCATGTGCCGGAAAAAGAAGCTCATCGGGGGCCTCTAATTGCGTCGTCGTGACCTCACTTTTACCAGAAACTGTTTTGACCATATCTCCTTCGTTACTTATCCGATTGGGACGATTCTCGAAGCATTAGAAACCTTATTCGAAGACCTATAACTTTATGTTATAAAATATCGATTACGAACCGGGATCCAAAAATTTCCAACTTTCGATCATTTCCACTAAGGTACCCCTAGGGAAAATTACCTGAAAAATTTTCGAAATAAAAATTCAATTTTTTTATCCAGGATTGCACGGATATTTATTTATAGTGTCCCGTTATGAGATTTTGTTATTTGCAAGAGTCTATCACCTGTAGATCCGCCAAATATATCCCAGAATGTGCCCTTCCTTTTATTTGAGCCTCTCACCATGAATCCAGGAATCAAATTTCGATTTTGAATTTTTATATCTATAGTACTTTGAATAATCTTTCCAACGCCGCTTGTTTCGACCCAATCGGACGAATAACGAAGGAGATATGGCCAAAACAATGGAGGAACACCAATTGAGAAACGGCAAAAAACATCCGGAAGTGTCCACAAAATTGACGATTATCGTATCGATATCCCCCATGTCGTAGGACTTTGAATTAGCCTCCCATAGCAGCAAGAATCGACCCAATCCGATAAATAACAAAGGAGATATTGCCGAAACGGTGGCATGTGCCGGAAAAAGAAGCTCATCGGGGGCCTCCTCTAATTGCGTCGTCGTGGCCTCACTTTTACCAGAAACTGTTTTGACCATATCTCCTTCGTTACTTATCCGATTGGGACGATTCTCGAAGCATTAGAAACCTTATTCGAAGACCTATAACTTTATGTGATAAAATATCGATTACGAATCGGGATCCAAAATTTCCAACTTTCGATCATTTCCCCTAGGGGTACGTACCCCTAGGGAAAATTACCTGAAAATTTTTCGAAATAAAAATTCAATTTTTTTGTCCAGGATTGCATGGATATTTATTTATAGTGACCCGTGATGAGATTTTGTTATTTGCAAGAGTCTATCACCTGTAGATCCGCCGAATATATCCCAGAATGTGCCCTTCCTTTTATTTGAGCCTCTCACCATGAATCCGGGAATCAAATTTCGATTTTGATTTTTTAGATCTATAGTACATTGAATAATCTTTCCAACGCCGCTTGTTTCGACCCAATCGGACGAATAACGAAGGAGATATGGCCAAAACAGCAATTGAGAAACGGCAAAAAACATCCGGAAGTGTCCACAAAAGTGACGATTATCGTATCGATCTCGCCCCATGTCGTAGGACTTTGAATTAGCTTCCCATAGCAGCAAGAATCGACCCAATACGATAAATAACGAAGGAGATATGGCCGAAACGGTGGCATGTGCCGGAAAAAGAAGCTCATCGGGGGCCTCCTCTAATTGCGTCGCCGTGGCCTCACTTTTACCAGAAACTGTTTTGACCATATATCCTTCATTACTTATCCGATTGGGATGATCCTCGAAGCGTTAGAAACCTTATTCAAAGACCTATAACTTTATGTGATAAAATATCGATTACGAACCGGGATCCAAAATTTCCAACTTTCGATCATTTCCCCTAGGGGTACCCCTAGGGAAAATCACCTGAAAAATTTTCGAAATAAAAATTCAATTTTTTTTCCCAGGATTGCACGGATATTTATTTATAGTGTCCCGTGATGAGATTTTATTATTTGCAAGAGTCTATCACCTGTAGATCCGCCGAATATATCCCAGAATGTGCTCTTCCTATTATTTGAGCCTCTCACATGAATCCGGGAATCAAATTTCGATTTTGATTTTTTAGATCTATCGTACTTTGAATAATCTTTCCAACGCCGCTTTTTTCGACCCAATCGGACGAATAACGAAGGAGATATGGCCAAAACAATGGAGGAACAACAATTGAGAAACGGCAAAAAACATCCAGAAGTGTCCACAAAATTGACGATTATCGTATCGATCTCGCCCCATGTCGTAGGCCTTTGAATTAGCCTCCCATAGCAGCAAGAATCGACCCAATCCGATAAATAACGAAGGAGATATTGCCGAAACGGTGGCATGTGCCGGAAAAAGAAGCTCATCGGGGGCCTCCTCTAATTGCGTCGTCGTGGCCTCACTTTTACGAGAAACTGTTTTGACCATATATCCTTCGTTACTTATCCGATTGGGACGATTCTCGAAGCGTTAGAAACCTTATTCGAAGACCTATAACTTTATGTGATAAAATATCGATTACGAACCGGGATCCAAAATTTCCAACTTTCGATCATTTCCCCTAGGGGTACCCCTAGGGAAAATCACCTAAAAAATTTTCGAAATAAAAATTTACTTTTTTTTGTCCAGCATTGCACGGATATTTATTTATAGTATCCTGTGATGAGATTTTTTTATTTGCAAGAGTCTATCACCTGTAGATCCGCCGAATATATCCCAGAATATGCCCTTCCTTTTATTGGAGCCTTTCACCATGAATCCGGGAATCAAATTTCGATTTTGATTTTTTAAATCTATAGTACATTGAATAATCTTTCCAACGCCGCTTGTTTCGACCCAATCGGACGAATAACGAAGGAGATATGGCCAAAACAGCAATTGAGAAACGGCAAAAAACATCCGGAAGTGTCCACAAAATTGACGATTATCGTATCGATCTCGCCCCATGTCGTAGGACTTTGAATTAGCCTCCCATAGCAGCAAGAATCGACTCAATCCAATAAATAATGAAGGAGATATTGCCGAAACGGTGGCATGTGCCGGAAAAAGAAGCTCATCGGGGGCCTCCTCTAATTGCGTCGTCGTGGCCTCACTTTTACCAGAAACTGTTTTGACCATATCTCCTTCGTTACTTATCCGATTGGGACGATTCTCGAAGCATTAGAAACCTTATTCGAAGACCTATAACTTTATGTGATAAAATATCGATTACGAACCGGGATCCAAAATTTCCAACTTTCGATCATTTACCCTAGGGGTACCCCTCGGGAAAATCACCTGAAAATTTTTCGAAATAAAAATCCAATTTTTTTGTCCAGGATTGCACGTATATTTATTTATAGTGTCCCGTGATGAGATTTTGTTATTTGCAAGAGTCTATCACCTGTAGATCCGCCGAATATATCCCAGAATGTGCCCTTCCTTTTATTTGAGCCTCTCACCATGAATCCGGGAATCAAATTTCGATTTTGATTTTTTAGATCTATAGTAATTTGAATAATCTTTCCAACGCCGCTTGTTTCGACCCAATCGGACGAATAACGAAGGAGATATGGCCAAAACACCAATTGAGAAACGGCAAAAAACATCCGGAAGTGTCCACGAAATTGACGATTATCGTATCGATCTCGCCCCATGTCGTAGGACTTTGAATTAGTCTCTCATAGCAGCAAGAATCGACCCAATCCGATAAATAACGAAGGAGATATTGCCGAAACGGTGGCATGTGCCGGAAAAAGAAGCTCATCGGGGGCCTCCTCTAATTGCGTCGTCGTGGCCTCACTTTTACGAGAAACTGTTTTGACCATATATCCTTCGTTACTTATCCGATTGGGACGATTCTCGAAGCGTTAGAAACCTTATTCAAGACCTATAACTTTATGTGATAAAATATCGATTACGACCGATCCAAAATTTCCAACTTTCGATCATTTCCCCAGGGGAACCCACAGGAAAATCACATGAATAATTTTCGAATTAAAAATTCAATTTTTTTCTCCAGGATTGCACGGATATTTATTTATAGTGTCCCGTGATGAGATTTTATTATTTGCAAGAGTCTATCACCTGTAGATCCGCCGAATATATCCCAAAATGTGCCCTTCCTTTTATTTGAGCCTCTCACCATGAATCCGGGAATCAAATTTCGATTTTGATTTTTTAGATCTATAGTACTTTGAATAATCTTTCCAACGCCGCTTGTTTCGACCCAATCGGACGAATAACGAAGGAGATATGGCCAAAACAATGGAGGAACAATTGAGAAACGGCAAAAAACATCCGGAAGTGTCCACAAAATTGACGATTATCGTATCGATCTCGCCCCATGTCGTAGGCCTTTGAATTAGCCTCCCATAGCAGCAAGAATCGACCCAATCCGATAAATAACGAAGGAGATATTGTCAAAACGGTAGCATGTGCCGGAAAAAGAAGCTCATCGGGGGCCTCCTCTAATTGCGTCGTCGTGGCCTCACTTTTACCAGAAATTGTTTTGACCATATCTCCTTCGTTAATTATCCGATTGGGACGATTCTCGAAGCATTAGAAACCTTATTCTAAGACCTATAACTTTATGTGATAAAATATCGATTACGAACCGGGATCCAAAATTTCCAACTTTCAATCATTTCCCCTAGGGGTACCCCTAGGGAAAATCACCGGAAAATTTTTCGAAATAAAAATTCAATTTTTTTGTCCAGGATTGCACGGATATTTATTTATAGTGTCCCGTGATGAGATTTTGTTATTTGCAAGAGTCTATCACCTGTAGATCCGCCGAATATATCCCAGAATGTGCCCTTCCTTTTATTTGAGCCTCTCACCATGAATCCGGGAATCAAATTTCGATTTTGATTTTTTAGATCTATAGTACATTGAATAATCTTTCCAACGCCGCTTGTTTCGACCCAATCGGACGAATAACGAAGGAGATATGGCCAAAACAGCAATTGAGAAACGGCAAAAAACATCCGGAAGTGTCCACAAAATTGACGATTATCGTATCGATCTCGCCCCATGTCGTAGTACTTTGAATTAGCCTCCCATAGCAGCAAGAATCGACCCAATCCGATAAATAACGAAGGAGATATTGCCGTAACGGTGGCATGTGTCGGAAAAAGAAGCTCATCGGGGGCCTCCTCTAATTGCGTCGTCGTGGCCTCACTTTTACCAGAAACTGTTTTGACCATATATCCTTCGTTACTTTTCCGATTGGGACGATTCTTGAAGCGTTAGAAACCTTATTCGAAGACCTATAACTTTATGTGATAAAATATCAATTACGAATCGGGATCCAAAATTTCCAACTTTCGATCATTTCCCCTATGGGTACCCCTACGGAAAATCACCTGAAAAATTTTCAAATAAAAATTCAATTTTTTTTCCCAGGATTGCACGGATATTTATTTATAGTGTCCCGTGATGAGATTTTATTATTTGCAAGAGTCTATCACCTGTAGATCCACCGAATATATCCCAGAATGTGCCCTTCCTTTTATTTGAGCCTCTCACCATGAATCCGGGAGTCAAATTTCGATTTTGATTTTTTAGATCTATCGTACTTTGAATAATCTTTCCAACGCCGCTTGTTTCGACCCAATCGGACGCGAAGGAGATATGGCCAAAACAATGGAGGAACAGCAATTGAGAAACGGCAAAAAACATCCGGAAGTGTCCACAAAATTGACGATTATAGTATCGATCTCGCCCCATATCGTAGGCCTTTGAATTAGCCTCCCATAGCAGCAAGAATCGACCCAATCCGATAAATAATGAAGGAGATATTGCCGAAACGGTAGCATGTGCCGGAAAAAGAAGCTCATCGGGGGCCTCCTCTAATTGGGTCGTCGTGGCCTCACTTTTACCAGAAACTGTTTTGACCATATCTCCTTCGTTACTTATGCGATTGGGACGATTCTCGAAGCATTAGAAACCTTATTCGAAGACCTATAACTTTATGTGATAAAATATCGATTACGAAGCGGGATCCAAAATTTCCAACTTTCGATCATTTCCCCTAGGGGTACCCCTCTGGAAAATCACCTGAAAATTTTTCGAAATAAAAATTCAATTTTTTTGTCCAGGATTGCACGGATATTTATTTATAGTGTCCCGTGATGAGATTTTGTTATTTGCAAGAGTCTATCACCTGTAGATCCGCCGAATATATCCCACAATGTGCCCTTCCTTTTATTTGAGCCTCTCACCATGAATCCGGGAATCAAATTTCGATTTTGATTTTTTAGATCTATAGTAAATTGAATAATCTTTCCAACGCCGCTTGTTTCGACCCAATCGGACGAATAACGAAGGAGATATGGCCAAAACACCAATTGAGAAACGGCAAAAAACATCCGGAAGTGTCCACAAAATTGACGATTATCGTATCGATCTCGCCCCATGTCGTAGGACTTTGAATTAGCCTCCCATAGCAGCAAGAATCGACCCAATCCGATAAATAACGAAGGAGATATTGCCGTAACGGTGGCATGTGTCGGAAAAAGAAGCTCATCGGGGGCCTCCCCTAATTGCGTCGTCGTGGCCTCACTTTTACCAGAAACTGTTTTGACCATATCTCCTTCGTTACTTTTCCGATTGGGACGATTCTCGAAGCGTTAGAAACCTTATTCGAAGACCTATAACTTTATGTGATAAAATATCGATTACGAACCGGGATCCAAAATTTCCAACTTTCGATCATTTCCCCTAGGGGTACCCCTAGGGAAAATCACCTGAAAAATTTTCGAAATAAAAATTCAATTTTTTTTCCCAGGATTGCACGGATATTTATTTATAGTGTCCCGTGATGAGATTTTATTATTTGCAAGAGTCTATCACTTGTAGATCCGCCGAATATATCCCAGAATGTGCCCTTCCTTTTATTTGAGCCTCTCACCATGAATCTGGGAATCAAATTTCGATTTTGATTTTTTAGATCTATCGTACTTTAAATAATCTTTCCAACGCCGCTTGTTTCGACCCAATCGGACGAATAACGAAGGAGATATGGCCAAAACAATGGAGGAACAACAATTGAGAAACGGCAAAAAACATGCCGAAGTGTCCACAAAATTGACGATTATCGTATCGATCTCGCTCCATGTCGTAGGACTTTGAATTAGCCTCCCATAGCAGCAAGAATCGACCCATTCCGATAAATAACGAAGGAGATATTGCCGAAATGGTGGCATGTGCCGGAAAAAGAAGCTCATCGGGGGCCTCCTCTAATTGCGTCGTCGTGGCCTCACTTTTACCAGAAACTGTTTTGACCATATCTCCTTCGTTACTTATCCGATTGGGACGATTCTCGAAGCATTAGAAACCTTATTCGAAGACCTATAACTTTATGTGATAAAATATCGATTACGAACCGGGATCCAAAATTTCCAACTTTCGATCATTTCCCCTAGGGGTACCCCTAGGGAAAATCACCTGAAAAATTTTCGAAATAAAAATTTACTTTTTTTGTCCATCATTGCACGGATATTTATTTATAGTGTCCTGTGATGAGATTTTGTTATTTGCAAGAGTCTATCACCTGTAGATCCCCCGAATATATCCCAGAATGTGCCCATCCTTTTATTTGAGCCTCTCACCATGAATCCGAGAATCAAATTTCGATTTTGATTTTTTATATCTATAGTACTTTGAATAATCTTTCCAACGCTGCTTGTTTCGACCCAATCGGACGAATAACGAAGGAGATATGGCCAAAACAATGGAGGAACAGCAATTTAGAAACGGCAAAAAACATCCGGAAGTGTCCACAAAATTGACGATTATCGTATCGATCTCGCCCCATGTCGTAGGTCTTTGAATTAGCCTACCCTAGCAGCAAGAATCGACCCAATCCGATAAATAACGAAGGAGATATTGCCGAAATGGTGGCATGTGCCGGAAAAAGAAGCTCATCGGGGGCCTCCTCTAATTGCGTCGTTGTGGCCTCACTTTTACCAGAAACTGTTTTGACCATATCTCATTCGTTACTTATCCGATTGGGACGATTCTCGAAGCGTTAGAAACCTTATTCGAAGACCTATAACTTTATGTGATAAAATATCGATTACGAACCGGGATCCAAAATCTCCAACATTCGATCATTTCCCCTAGGGGTACCCCTAGGGAAAATTACTTGAAAAATTTTCGAAATAAAAATTCAATTTTTTTGTCGACGATTACACGGATATTTATTTATAGTGTCCCGTGATGAGATTTTGTTATTTTCAAGAGTCTATCACCTGTAGATCCGCCGAATATATCCCAGAATGTGCCCTTCCTTTTATTTGAGCCTCTCACCATGAATCCGGGAATCAAATTTCGATTTGGATTTTTTAGATCTATAGTAATTTGAATAATTTTTCCAACGCCGCTTGTTTCGACCCAATTGGACGACTAACGAAGGAGATATGGCCAAAACAATGGAGGAAGAGCAATTGAGAAACGGCAAAAAACATCCGGAAGTGTCCACAAAATTGATGATTATCGTATCGATCTCGCCCTATGTCTTAGGCCTTTGAATTAGCCTCCCATAGCAGCAAGAATCGACCCAATCCGATAAATAATGAAGGAGATATTGCCTAAATGGTAGCATGTGCCGGAAAAAGAAGTCCATCGGGGGCCTCCTCTAATTGCGTCGTCGTGGCCTCACTTTTACCAGAAACTGTTTTGACCATATCTCCTTCGTTACTTATCCGATTGGGACGAATCTCGAAGCGTTAGAAACCTTATTCGAATACCTATAACATTATGTGATAAAATATCGATTACGAACCGGGATCCAAAATTTCCAACATTCGATCATTTCCCCTAGGGGTACCCCTAGGGAAAATCACCTGAAAAATTTTCGAAATAAAAATTCAATTTTTTTATCCAGGATTGTACGGATATTTATTTATAGTGTCCCGTGATGAGATTTTGTTATTTGCAAGAGTCTATCACCTGTAGATCCGCCGAATATATCCCAGAATGTGCCCTTCCTTTTATTTGAGCCTCTCACCATGAATCCGGGAATCAAATTTCGATTTTGATTTTTTAGATCTATAGTAAATTGAATAATCTTTCCAACGCCGCTTGTTTCGACCCAATCGGACGAATAACGAAGGAGATATGGCCAAAACACCAATTGAGAAACGGCAAAAAACATCCGGAAGTGTCCACGAAATTGACGATTATCGTATCGATCTCGCCCCATGTCGTAGGACTTTGAATTAGTCTCTCATAGCAGCAAGAATCGACCCAATCCGATAAATAACGAAGGAGATATTGCCGAAACGGTGGCATGTGCCGGAAAAAGAAGCTCATCGGGGGCCTCCTCTAATTGCGTCGTCGTGGCCTCACTTTTACGAGAAACTGTTTTGACCATATATCCTTCGTTACTTATCCGATTGGGACGATTCTCGAAGCGTTAGAAACCTTATTCGAAGACCTATAACTTTATGTGATAAAATATCGATTACGAACCGGGATCCAAAATTTCCAACTTTCGATCATTTCCCCTAGGGGAACCCCTAGGGAAAATCACCTGAATAATTTTCGAAATAAAAATTCAATTTTTTTCTCCAGGATTGCACGGATATTTATTTATAGTGTCCCGTGATGAGATTTTATTATTTGCAAGAGTCTATCACCTGTAGATCCGCCGAATATATCCCAAAATGTGCCCTTCCTTTTATTTGAGCCTCTCACCATGAATCCGGGAATCAAATTTCGATTTTGATTTTTTAGATCTATAGTACTTTGAATAATCTTTCCAACGCCGCTTGTTTCGACCCAATCGGACGAATAACGAAGGAGATATGGCCAAAACAATGGAGGAACAATTGAGAAACGGCAAAAAACATCCGGAAGTGTCCACAAAATTGACGATTATCGTATCGATCTCGCCCCATGTCGTAGGCCTTTGAATTAGCCTCCCATAGCAGCAAGAATCGACCCAATCCGATAAATAACGAAGGAGATATTGTCAAAACGGTAGCATGTGCCGGAAAAAGAAGCTCATCGGGGCCTCCTCTAATTGCGTCGTCGTGGCCTCACTTTTACCGTAAATTGTTTTGACCATATCTCCTTCGTTAATTATCCGATTGGGACGATTCTCAAGCATTAGAAACCTTATTCTAAGACCTATAACTTTATGTGATAAAATATCGATTACGAACCGATCCAAAATTTCCAACTTTCAATCATTTCCCTAGGTACCCCTAGGAAAATCACCTTAAAATTTTTCAAATAAAAAATTAATTTTTTTGTCCAGATTGCACGGATATTTATTTATAGTGTCCGTGATGAGATTTTGTTATTTGCAAGAGTCTATCACTGTAGATCCGCCGAATATATCCTGAATGTGCCCTTCCTTTTATTTGAGCCTCTCACCATGAATCCGGAATCAAATTTCGATTTTGATTTTTTAGATCTATAGTACATTGAATAATCTTTCCAACGCCGCTTGTTTCGACCCAATCGGACGAAGAACGAAGGAGATATGGCCAAAACAGAATTGAGAAACGGCAAAAACATCCGGAAGTGTCCACAAAATTGACGATTATCGTATCGATCTCGCCCCATGTCGTAGTACTTTGAATTAGCCTCCCATAGCAGCAAGAATCGACCCAATCCGATAAATAACGAAGGAGATATTGCCGTAACGGTGGCATGTGTCGGAAAAAGAAGCTCATCGGGGGCCTCCTCTAATTGCGTCGTCGTGGCCTCACTTTTACCAGAAACTGTTTTGACCATATATCCTTCGTTACTTTTCCGATTGGGACGATTCTTGAAGCGTTAGAAACCTTATTCGAAGACCTATAACTTTATGTGATAAAATATCAATTACGAATCGGGATCCAAAATTTCCAACTTTCGATCATTTCCCCTATGGGTACCCCTACGGAAAATCACCTGAAAAATTTTCGAAATAAAAATTCAATTTTTTTTCCCAGGATTGCACGGATATTTATTTATAGTGTCCCGTGATGAGATTTTATTATTTGCAAGAGTCTATCACCTGTAGATCCACCGAATATATCCCAGAATGTGCCCTTCCTTTTATTTGAGCCTCTCACCATGAATCCGGGAGTCAAATTTCGATTTTGATTTTTTAGATCTATCGTACTTTGAATAATCTTTCCAACGCCGCTTGTTTCGACCCAATCGGACGCGAAGGAGATATGGCCAAAACAATGGAGGAACAGCAATTGAGAAACGGCAAAAAACATCCGGAAGTGTCCAGAAAATTGACGATTATAGTATCGATCTCGCCCCATATCGTAGGCCTTTGAATTAGCCTCCCATAGCAGCAAGAATCGACCCAATCCGATAAATAATGAAGGAGATATTGCCGAAACGGTAGCATGTGCCGGAAAAAGAAGCTCATCGGGGGCCTCCTCTAATTGGGTCGTCGTGGCCTCACTTTTACCAGAAACTGTTTTGACCATATCTCCTTCGTTACTTATGCGATTGGGACGATTCTCGAAGCATTAGAAACCTTATTCGAAGACCTATAACTTTATGTGATAAAATATCGATTACACGGGATCCAAAATTTCCAACTTTCGATCATTTCCCACAAGGTACCCTCTGGAAAATCACACGAAAATTTTTCAAATAAAAATTCAATTTTTTTGTCCAGATTGCACGGATATTTATTTATAGTGTCCGTGATGAGATTTTGTTATTTGCAAGAGTCTATCACTGTAGATCCGCCAATATATCCTGATGTGCCCTTCCTTTTATATGAGCCTCTCACCATGAATCCGGGAATCAAATTTCGATTTTGATTTTTTAGATCTATAGTAAATTGAATAATCTTTCCAACGACGCTTGTTTATACCCAATCGGACGAATAACGAAGGAGATATGGCCAAAACACCAATTGAGAAACGGCAAAAAACATCCGGAAGTGTCCACAAAATTGACGATTATCGTATCGATCTCGCCCCATGTCGTAGGACTTTGAATTAGCCTCCCATAGCAGCAAGAATCGACCCAATCCGATAAATAACGAAGGAGATATTGCCGTAACGGTGGCATGTGTCGGAAAAAGAAGCTCATCGGGGGCCTCCTCTAATTGCGTCGTCGTGGCCTCACTTTTACCAGAAACTGTTTTGACCATATCTCCTTCGTTACTTTTCCGATTGGGACGATTCTCGAAGCGTTAGAAACCTTATTCGAAGACCTATAACTTTATGTGATAAAATATCGATTACGAACCGGTATCCAAAATTTCCAACTTTCGATCATTTCCCTAAGTACCCTCAGGAAAATCACTGAAAAATTTTCAAATAAAAATTCAATTTTTTTCCCGTGATTGCACGGATATTTATTTATAGTGTCCCGTGATGAGATTTTATTATTTGCAAGAGTCTATCACTTGTAGATCCGCCGAATATATCCCAGAATGTGCCCTTCCTTTTATTTGAGCCTCTCACCATGAATCTGGGAATCAAATTTCGATTTTGATTTTTTAGATCTATCGTACTTTAAATAATCTTTCCAACGCCGCTTGTTTCGACCCAATCGGACGAATAACGAAGGAGATATGGCCAAAACAATGGAGGAACAACAATTGAGAAACGGCAAAAAACATGCCGAAGTGTCCACAAAATTGACGATTATCGTATCGATCTCGCTCCATGTCGTAGGACTTTGAATTAGCCTCCCATAGCAGCAAGAATCGACCCAATCCGATAAATAACGAAGGAGATATTGCCGAAATGGTGGCATGTGCCGGAAAAAGAAGCTCATCGGGGGCCTCCTCTAATTGCGTCGCCGTGGCCTCACTTTTACCAGAAACTGTTTTGACCATATCTCCTTCGTTACTTATCCGATTGGGACGATTCTCGAAGCATTAGAAACCTTATTCGAAGACCTATAATTTTATGTGATAAAATATCGATTACGAACCGGGATCCAAAATTTCCAACTTTCGATCATTTCTGTGGGTACCCTAGTGGAAAATCACCTGAAAAATTTTCGAAATAAAAATTTACTTTTTTTGTCCAGCATTGCACGGATATTTATTTATAGTGTCCTGTGATGAGATTTTGTTATTTGCAAGAGTCTATCACCTGTAGATCCGCCGAATATATCCCAGAATGTGCCCATCCTTTTATTTGAGCCTCTCACCATGAATCCGAGAATCAAATTTCGATTTTGATTTTTTATATCTATAGTACTTTGAATAATCTTTCCAACGCTGCTTGTTTCGACCCAATCGGACGAATAACGAAGGAGATATGGCCAAAACAATGGAGGAACAGCAATTTAGAAACGGCAAAAAACATCCGGAAGTGTCCACAAAATTGACGATTATCGTATCGATCTCGCCCCATGTCGTAGGTCTTTGAATTAGCCTACCCTAGCAGCAAGAATCGACCCAATCCGATAAATAACGAAGGAGATATTGCCGAAATGGTGGCATGTGCCGGAAAAAGAAGCTCATCGGGGGCCTCCTCTAATTGCGTCGTTGTGGCCTCACTTTTTACTGATACTTTTTTGACCATATCTCATTCGTTACTTATCCGATTGGGACTATTCTCGGCGTTAGAAACCTTATTCGAAGACCTATAACTTTATGTGATAAAATATCGATTACGAACCGGATCCAAAATCTCCAACATTCGATCATTTCTGGGGTACCCCTAGGGAAAATTACTTGAAAAATTTTCGAAATAAAAATTCAATTTTTTTGTCGACGATTACACGGATATTTATTTATAGTGTCCCGTGATGAGATTTTGTTATTTTCAAGAGTCTATCACCTGTAGATCCGCCGAATATATCCCAGAATGTGCCCTTCCTTTTATTTGAGCCTCTCACCATGAATCCGGGAATCAAATTTCGATTTGGATTTTTTAGATCTATAGTAATTTGAATAATTTTTCCAACGCCGCTTGTTTCGACCCAATTGGACGACTAACGAAGGAGATATGGCCAAAACAATGGAGGAAGAGCAATTGAGAAACGGCAAAAAACATCCGGAAGTGTCCACAAAATTGATGATTATCGTATCGATCTCGCCCTATGTCTTAGGCCTTTGAATTAGCCTCCCATAGCAGCAAGAATCGACCCAATCCGATAAATAATGAAGGAGATATTGCCTAAATGGTAGCATGTGCCGGAAAAAGAAGTCCATCGGGGGCCTCCTCTAATTGCGTCGTCGTGGCCTCACTTTTACCAGAAACTGTTTTGACCATATCTCCTTCGTTACTTATCCGATTGGGACGAATCTCGAAGCGTTAGAAACCTTATTCGAATACCTATAACATTATGTGATAAAATATCGATTACGAACCGGGATCCAAAATTTCCAACATTCGATCATTTCTAGGGTACCCCTAGGGAAAATCACCTGAAAAATTTTCGAAATAAAAATTCAATTTTTTTATCCAGGATTGTACGGATATTTATTTATAGTGTCCCGTGATGAGATTTTGTTATTTTCAAGAGTCTATCACCTGTAGATCCGCCGAATATATCCCAGAATGCGCCCTTCCTTTTATTTGAGCCTCTCACCATGAATCCGGGAATCAAATTTTCATTTTGATTTTTTAGATCTATAGTACTTTGAATAATATTTCCAACGTCGCTTGTTTCGACCCAATGGGACGAATAACGAAGGAGATATGTCCAAAACAATGGAGGAACAGCAATTGAGAAACGGCAAAAAACATCCGGAAGTGTCCACAAAATTGACGATTATCGTATCGATCTCACCCCATGTCGTAGGCCTTTGAATTAGCCTCCTATAGCATCAAGAATCGACCCAATCCGATAAATAACGAAGGAGATATTGCCGAAATGGTGGCATGTGCCGGAAAAAGAAGCCCATCGGGGGCCTCCTCTAATTGCGTCGTCGTGGCCTCACTTTTACCAGAAACTGTTTTGACCATATCTCCTTCGTTACTTATCCGATTGGGACGATTCTCGAAGCGTTAGAAACCTTATTAGAAGACCTATAACTTTATGTGATAAAATATCGATTACGAACCGGGATCCAAAATTTTCAACTTTCGATCATTTCCCCTAGGGGTACCCCTAGGAAAAATCACCTGAAAAATTTTCGAAATAAAAATTCAATTTTTTGTCTAGGATTGCACAGATATTTATTTATAGTGTCCCGTGATAAGATTTTGTTATTTGCAAGAGTCTATCACCTGTAGATCCGCCGAATATATCCCAGAATGTATCATTCCTTTTATTTGAGCCTCTCACCATGAATCCGGGAATCAAATTTCGATTTTGATTTTTTAGATCTATAGGACTTTGAATAATCTTTCCAATGCCGCTTCATTCGACCCAATCGGGCGAATAACGAAGGAGATATGGCCAAAACAATGGAGGAACACCAATTGAGAAACGGCAAAAAAATCACGAATTGTCCACAAAATTGAAGATTATCGTATCGATCTTACCCCATGTCGTAGGCCTTTGAATTAGCCTCCCATCGCATCAATAATCGACCCATTATAATAAATAACGAAGGAGATATTGCCGAAACGGTGGGATGTGCCGCACAAAGAAGCTCACCGGGGGCCTCCTCTAATTGCGTCGTCGTGGCCTCACTTTTACCAGAAACTGTTTTGACCATATCTCCTTCGTTACTTATCCGATTGGGACGATTCTCGAAGCGTTAGAAACCTTATTCGAAGACCTATAACATTATGTGATAAAATATCGATTACGAACTGGGATCCAAAATTTCCAACATTCGATCATTTCCCCTAGGGGTACCCCTAGGGAAAATCACCTGAAAAGTTTTCGAAATAAAAATTCAATTTTTTTGTCCAGAATTGCACGGATATTTATTTATAGTGTCCCGTGATGAGATTTTGTTATTTTCAAGAGTCTATCACCTGTAGATCCGCCGAATATATCCCAGAATGTGCCATTCCTTTTATTTGAGCCTCTCACCATGAATCCGGGAATCAAATTTCGATTTGGATTTTTTAGATCTATAGTAATTTGAATAATATTTCCAACGCCGCTTGTTTCGACCCAATCGGACGAATAACAAAGGAGATATGGCCAAAACAATGGAGGAACAGCAATTGAGAAACGGTAAAAAACATCCGGAAGTGTCCACAAAATTGACGATTATCGTATCGATCTCGCCCTATGTCGTAGGCCTTTGAATTAGCCTCCCATAGCAGCAAGAATCGACCCAATCCGATAAATAACGAAGGAGATATTGCCGAAATGGTGGCATGTGCCGGAAAAAGAAGCTCATCGGGAAGCCTCCTCTAATTGCGTCGCGTGGCCTCACTTTTACCAGAAACTGTTTTGACCATATCTCCTTCGTTACTTATCCGATTGTGACGATTCTCGAAGCGTTAGAAACCTTATTCGAAGACCTATAACATTATGTGATAAAATATCGATTACGAACCGGGATCCAAAATTTCCAACATTCGATCATTTCCCCTAGGTACCCCTAGGGAAAATCACCTGAAAAATTTTCGAAATAAAAATTCCAATTTTTTTGTCCAGGATTGCACGGATATTTATTTATAGTGTCCCGTGATGAGATTTTGTTATTTTAAAGAGTCTATCACCTGTAGATCCGCCGAATATATCCCAGAATGTGCCCTTCCTTTTATTTGAGCCTCTCACCATGAATCCGGGAATCAAATTTTGATTTTGATTTTTTAGATCTATATTACTTTGAATAATCTTTCCAACGCCGCTTGTTTCGACCCAATCGGACGAATAACGAAGGAGATATGGCCAAAACAATGGAGGAACACCAATTGAGAAACGGCAAAAAACATCCGGAAATGTCTACAAAATTGACGATTATCGTATCGATCTCGCCCCATGTCGTAGGCCTTTGAATTAGCCTCCTATAGCAGCAAGAATCGACCCAATCCGATAAATAACGAAGGAGATATTGCCGAAATGGTGGCATGTGCCGGAAAAAGAAGCTCATCGGGGGCTCCTCTAATTGCGTCGTCGTGGCCTCACTTTTACCAGAAACTGTTTTGACCATATCTCCTTCGTTACTTATCCGATTGGGACGATTCTCGAAGCGTTAGAAACCTTATTCGAAGACCTATAACTTTATGTGATAAAATATCGATTACGAACCGGGATCCAAAATTTTCAACTTTCGATCATCTCCCCTAGGGGTACCCCTAGGGAAAATCACCTGAAAAATTTTCGAAATAAAAATTCAATTTTTTTATCCAGGATTGCACGGATATTTATTTATAGTGTCCCGTGATGAGATTTTGTTATTTGCAAGAGTCTATCACCTGTAGATCCGCCGAATATATCCCAGAATGTGCCATTCCTTTTATTTGAGCCTCTTACCATGAATCCGGGAATCAAATTTCGATTTTGATTTTTAGATCTATAGGAATTTGAACAATCTTTCCAACGCCGCTTCATTCGACCCAATCGGGCGAATAACGAAGGAGATATGGCCAAAACAATGGAGGAACACCAATTGAGAAACGACAAAAAACATCCCGAAGTGTCCACAAAATTGAAGATTATCGTATCGATCTTGCCCCATGTCGTAGGCCTTTGAATTAGACTCCCATCGCATCAATAATCGACACATTACAATAAATAACGAAGGAGATATTTCCGAAACGGTGGGATGTGCCACACAAAGAAGCTCATCGTGGGCCTCCTCTAATTGCGTCGTCGTGGCCTCACTTTTACCAGAAACTGTTTTGACCTTATCTCCTTCGTTACTTATCCGATTGGGACGATTCTCGAAACATTAGAAACCTTATTCGAATACCTATAACTTTATGTGATCAAATAACGATTACGAACCAGAATTCAAAATTTCCAAC
>JAWKAU010001068.1:0-18000 GCA_033398695.1 Orobanche coerulescens
TACGGATAACAACAACCTCGGATTCAAGGATATGCATACCATTATAAAACCATATTCCATTTCGACTACAATTCTTCATATGACGATTCGAAAGGCTTAACGGTTGATATCAACACCTTATATCCATCGAAATTATCATGCTGTAGTTGTTTAACATTCCATCTATACTAGATAAATCCTTCCATGATCAATCCCTTAGATTCATCTAACAATAATGATGTTAAAGTCAAGTCCATGATTGTTATGAAGTCATCTACTAGATTCGGATTACCAATGATAGAAGCTTCCTTTACTTGTTCAATGTAATAAGATTCGAATCATGATGATCATAATCAAGGTACTTAAGGCTTATTCATCTCAATATTCCAAACATGATGTACTTTGGATAATTCATTTATGAAAATCAATATCTCGTTAACATGATCATCTTATCCCTTGGAATCCAAATCTAAGACTGGTGATAGATTGAACATACCTTAATATGCCGAAATCACTGAACCACAAGGTAGAATCCGACTCCGGTTGGTTATGTGCCACTCCAAGGTGTTACTTCTCTTCAATGATCACTCACAAGTGATAACCAATATTCAAGGATCACTAATATATGTTCTAAGTGTGTTAGAGGGATGATTAAAGCTCTCTGGCCTCTCAAGAATGAAGAATGGGTGAAAGAAATGAAAGCCAAAACGGGTTGTTATCCCATTTATAATATTCTGCATTTTAGCTAATTAGCGCACGCTACAATACATACTTAGCGCACGCTAATGAGCGTTGACTCCAAAACTGTCCAGGTTCGTCCGCGGGAATCTTATCCGGACCCATGTCCCGGCTGGCGCATGTGTTAGCCACCTACCTCAATAATTCAGTGTCTAGCGCACGCAACTCCTATACGTAGCGTGCGCTAGTAATAGCCGATAGCGTGCGTTAAGCTACATTCTTAGCGTGCGCTATCACGAGTTTGCATGAGAAAATTTTGCATGATGTTATACTTAAGTACAAGGATGCCAATGTAAGAAATATCATACTTCAATAATCAAAACCACATATCCGAATAATACAGGGTTTGAATACAGATGAAATACACCGTAATAAATCCGGATATTACATACTCTCCTACTAAAAAGGAGTTTCGTCCCGAAACTCAAGACGAAAATAACTCGGGATATCTAGACTTCATATCAGCTTCCGTTTCCCAGGTGGCTTCTTCCATTCCGTGACGTGACCATTGAACTTTGACCAAAATGATTGGTTTGTTCTCACCGCTTAACTCGACTCGAGTATCTTGACCGATCTTTCTTCAAACGTCCCATCTCGCGCGACTTCGATCTCGCCAAATCAATGATATGATCGATCTGGTATATACCTCCGTAATTGGGATACGTGGAACACGTTATGAACATGGTACAATGACGGCGGCAATGCCAATCTGTATGCCAACTCCCCAACTCTCTCGAGGATCTCAAATGGTCCGATATATCTCAAACTCAGCTTTCCTTTCCTTCCAAAACGAAAGATTCCCTGAGTAGGAGAAACCTTCAAAAGTACATGGTCTCCAGTATTGAACTCCAATGGGCGACGGCGTACGGCCGCATAAGATTTCTCGCGACTCTGGGCGGTCAACAGCCTTTCACGAATCAAGGCTATTTTTTCTCGAGTCTACACGATCAACTCTGGTTCTGTTCCGATCAAGTCTGACGAATCATCCCAACATAGGGGCGATCTACATCTCCTCCCGTATAATGCCTCAAACGGTGCCATCTTAATGGAAGCATGACAACTATTGTTGTAGGTAAATTCAATCAATGGTAGATGAACTTCCCAATCGTTTGACTAATCTAAGGCACAGGCCCTTAGCATGTATTCCACCGTTTGTATAGTCCTCTCGGATTGTCCGTCAGTCTGCGGGTGATAAGCTGTGCTGAAGTTCAATTCGGTCCCCAAGGCCTTATGAACTGCTTTCCAGAAGTGAGACACAAAACAACCGTCTCGATCAGAAACAATGGTCTTCGGCGTACCATGCAATCGAACTATTTCCGAAATAAATACTCGTGCCAACCTCTCTGGTCCCCACGTATCCTTAATGCCTAGGAAATGAGCTGATTTGGTTAAATGATCAACTATCACCCAAATCATGTTCATTCCTGTCCTGGTTCTCGGCATATTAGTGATAAAGTCCATCGATATGTCCTCCCACTTCCATTCAGGAATTGGGAGCGGCTTCAACATTCCGGCAGGCCGTTGAGGCTCGATTTTAACCTGCTGACAAGTCAAGCATTTCGAAACATAGTCCGCTACATCTTTCTTCATGTTGCCCCACCAGAAATTCTGCTTCAAGTCTTTATACATTTTACTGGTGCCCGGGTGGATAGAATAGGGCGAACTGTGAGCTTCCTTCATAATCGTCTGTTTCAGAACATCGATATCAGGAACGCAGAGTCGGTTCTGGAATCTCAAAACTCCATCATCATGAATTAGGAATCCGGGGGCCTTTCCCTTGATTACTTCATCACGTAACCGAATCATCAGAGGATCATCCGCCTGTCTAGATTTGATTTCTGCGGTTAATGACGAAGTTAATTCCATTACGCACAGTTGTCCTTGGACTCTTTGTAACCACACTTCAATTCCTTCTCGAATCATCTCTCGTTGAAGGCTAAGTTGGGAGGTCAGCGTCTCTAGCATCTGAATAGAAATAGGCTTGCGGCTGAGTGCATCGGCTACTACATTCGCTTTGCCTGGATGATACAAAATCTCCAAGTCATAGTCCTTGATCAGCTCTAACCATCTTCTTTGCCGCGTGTTCAACTCTTTCTGACTGAATATGTACTTGAGACTCTTATGATCCGTAAAGATCTGACAGTGAGTCCCATACAGATAATGCCTCCAGATCTTCAAGGCAAAAACTACTGCTGCTAGCTCCAAATCATGTGTTGGGTAATTCACTTCATAAGGTTTCAGCTGTCGTGAAGCATAAGCGATCACCTTATCATTCTGCATCAATAAACATCCGAGTCCTTGGTTCGAAGCATCACTGTAAACTATGAATCCTCCAGTCCCTTGTGGAAGTGATAAAATTGGTGTTGTCGTCAATCTCTTCTTCAATACATCAAAACTAGTCTGACACGACTCGTTCCACTCAAACTTTTGAGTTTTCTGCAGGAGTCGAGTAAGTGGGCGGGAGATTTTGGAAAACCCTTCCACGAATCGACGATAATATCCAGCAAGTCCTAAGAAGCTTCGGACTTCTTTCACGTTCTTTGGAGGCTTCCAATCCATAATTGCTTCGATCTTCTGAGGATCTACTCGGACTCCTTCAGCTGACACCACATGGCCGAGGAACATTACTTCTTTTAGCCAGAATTCACACTTAGAAAGTTTGGCGTACAATTGCTCGCTTCTCAAAAGTTCCAATACAATCCGCAAATGTTGCGCATGTTCTTCCGGGCTCTTAGAATACACCAGAATGTCATCAATGAACACGACCACAAATTTATCCAAAAATTCAATGAACACTTTGTTCATCAATTGCATAAATACATCAGGTGCGTTAGTGAGACCAAACGGCATCACTACAAACTCATAATGTCCGTAGCGAGTTCTGAATGCTGACTTTGGAACATCAGATTCCTTAATCCTCAGCTGATGGTATCCTGATCTCAGATCGATTTTAGAAAATACTGTTGCTCCTTGCAACTGGTCAAACAGATCATCAATCCGTGGCAACGGATACTTGTTCTTAATCGTCATCTTGCTCAGCTCTCGATAGTCAATACACAGTCGAAGCGATCCATCCTTCTTTCGGACAAAAAGGACTGGCACTCCCCAGGGTGAAACGCTTGGCTGAATATAGCCCTTGTCCAGTAACTCCTCCAGCTGCTTCTTCAGTTCGTACATCTCAGTAGGTGCCATACGATACGGCGCCTTAGAAATTGGTGTAGCTCCGGGTTCCAGCTCAATGGTAAATTCTACATCCCTTCGTGGAGGTAGTCCAGGTAACTCGTCAGGAAATACATCTGGAAATTCGTTCACAACAGGAATGGATGAAAGTTCCACAATTTCGTTTTCTTTCTTCATTGCATAACACCTGATATGATCCTCTCCGAAAGATGATCAATTTTGCAGAAGCGATTTGAATGATGTTCGAAATGTAAGTGATGACAAGTAACGTAACCGAGATGGATGAATTTTGGCGGATGAAACGGTCCTTAACCCGACAAAAGTGTAATGGCGAACTCTAGAAAGATAACTAGAACCCAACAATTATACGTTCGACGAACCTTGGAATCAAAGGGAAAAACGACACTTCGGGTGATAAACGAAGTGCTATTTTATATATACCAAAACCGAAACAATAAGTTATCAAACTTATGCAAATACAAAGTATTTATGAGTCTTTCAAATTGTGTGTTCTCACAAATCCGAAAATGCTCCTTATATAGGTAAAAGAGGAGCCTCTAAGTAATGATTACACAAAAAGAAGAATCTTAGAAAGTTTAAGACTAAAATGAAAAGAATAAAAATGATGATGATGGCCTTGACATGAGGAATGCTTGCAACAGCTAGGAGAAGTGTGATGATGGACAAGATCTTCACTTTTACTTTAAGACCTTGAAAATGCACCAAGACTTTGTAGCAAAAGAAACATCATGTGTAGAAGACTTGTGGAGGGCTGAAATTTTCTTCTTTGTTCTTCTTTATTCCAACGGCTAGTAGCTTTCATTTGGGCCGAAATTCTTCATCCCATAATGATGCCCGGATCGTGTATCTTGATGACATTGATAGGTACTTCGCTTTTGACGTCTGTCTCGATCGGTTTCTTAGCCAATTCTCTTTCCCAAATAATTTGAACTAGACCGTTGATGGAGTCTTTGAATCTTTTAGCTCTTGCCCTTGTGATTGTTCCGAGGGGTACTTGAATCGGTTCCTTTGCATTCTCTAGTGTGTTCGCATCATTCCCCTCCTCTTGAAGAGGATTTGACCTCAAATCTGTTTTGTCACCTGCATCAAAGCGACTTAAGTCAGCCACATTAAAAGTAGCACTGACATTATACTCACCTGGCAAATCCAATTTGTAGGCATTGTCGTTGACGCGCTCCAGGACTTGGAAAGGACCATCTCCCCGCGGAAGTAGCTTAGATCGTCGTTGTTTAGGAAATCTTTCCTTTCGCATATGTAACCAAACCCAATCTCCTGGTTCAAAAATTAGCTTTTGGCGCCCTTTGTTGGCTTGTTTTGCATATTGCTCAGTCCTTCTTTCAATGTTTAAGCGTGTCTGCTCGTGTATTTTCTTGACAAACTCAGCCTTTTTAGCACCATCTAGATTAACAAACTCAGAAATAGGCAAAGGAATTAGATCCAAGGGCGTTAGAGGATTAAAGCCATACACAATTTCAAACGGTGAATATTTAGTAGCCGAATGCACTGATCGATTATAAGCAAATTCAACGTGGGGTAGGCATTCTTCCCATGTTTTAATATTCTTCTTGATAATTGATCTGAGTAGAGTAGATAAGGTTCGATTAACAACTTCAGTTTGTCCGTCCGTCTGGGGATGGCAAGTAGTTGAAAACAGCAATTTTGTGCCCAATTTTCCCCATAAGGTTTTCCAAAAATAACTTAAGAATTTAGTATCTCTGTCAGAAACGATTGTTCGAGGCATCCCATGTAACCTTACTATTTCTTTAAAGAATAGATTAGCGACATGTGAAGCATCATCAGTCTTGTGATATGGAATGAAGTGGGCCATTTTTGAAAACCTATCAACTACTACAAAAACTGAATCACTTCCATTTTTACTTCTTGGTAGACCTAAGACAAAATCCATTGACAAATCCACCCAAGGTTCGGTTGAGATAGGTAAAGGAGTATACATTCCATGAGGTAACACTTTTGATTTAGCTTGTTTACATGTTATACAACGATTACAAATTCTTTCGACGTCACGTTTCATACGTGGCCAATAAAAATGTTCATGCAGAATAGCTAAAGTTTTTGATATACCAAAGTGTCCCATTAAACCACCGCTATGTGCTTCATGCACAAATAATTCTCGCAACGAGCAAGCAGGAATACATAACTGATTCCCACGAAACAAATAACCCTCATGTTTGTAGAATTGGTCGTGGGCCATTTGTTCACATCTTTTGTAAACTTGACCGAAATCAAGATCATTGGCATATAATTCTTTAATATGTTCAAACCCGAGTAATTTAGCATCAAGAGTGGAGATAAGTGCATACCTTCGAGAGAGAGCATCTGCGACCACATTTTCTTTACCCTTTTTGTAGCGGATGACATAAGGAAAAGTCTCAATAAATTCTATCCACTTAGCATGTCTTTTGTTGAGGCTATGTTGTCCCTTTAAGTGTTTTAGAGACTCGTGGTCCGTATGGATTCTGACTGTTTTGGCCATAAATAATGTTGCCAAGTTTTCAAAGCTCTGACCAAAGCGTAGAGTTCTTTGTCATATGTAGGATAATTAAGTGTGGGACCACCCAATTTCTCACTAAAGTAGGCTATTGGTTTCCCTTCTTGCATTAGCACGGCTCCTATCCCTGTTCCGGATGCGTCACATTCAATCTCAAAAGACTTAGTGAAATTGGGAAGTGATAAAACTGGGGCCTTAGTTAGCTTTTGTTTTAATAATTTAAAGGCCGTTTCTTGCGCTTCTCCCCATTTAAACCCTACGTTCTTCTTTAGTATTTCGGTCATTGGTGCGGCTAGGTCGCTGAAATTAGGCACAAAGCGTCGATAAAAACTAGCGAGTACGTGAAAACTTCTTACGTCGCCAATATTTTTAGGACTTGTCCATTCTTGAATAGCTTTGACCTTTTCCGTGTCTACTTGAATTCCTTGCGCACTAACAACAAACCCCAAGAATACTAACTTGTCCGTGCAGAAAGTGCATTTACTTAGGTTAGCATACAACTTTTCTTCCTTAAGTATTTCCATTACCGTTCGAAGATGCTTAACGTGTTCGCCTAAGTTTTTGCTATAGATTAGTATATCATCGAAGTATACCACCACAAATTTTCCTAGGTAAGCACGAAAAATATGGTTCATTAGGCGCATAAAAGTAATAGGAGCATTTGTGAATCCGAATGGCATGACCATCCATTCATAAAGTCCGTATTTAGTTTTAAACGCGGTTTTCCATTCGTCTCCTTCTTTCATTCGTATTTGGTGATAGCCACTTTTAAGATCGATTTTAGAGAATATGCTAGAACCATGTAATTCATCTAACATGTCGTCTAAACGAGGAATGGGGTGTCGATACTTTATCGTGATGTTGTTGATAGCTCGACAATCAATACACATTCTCCAAGTAGAATCCTTTTTCGGTACGAGCAACACGGGGACGGCACAGGGGCTTAAACTCTCTCGTACATGACCTTTGCTCAGGAGTTCGGTTACTTGCCTCTGAATTTCTTTTGTTTCTTCTGGATTAGCCCGATACGCCGGTCGGTTCGGGATTTGTGCTCCCGGAATGAAGTCTATTTGATGTTCGATACCGCGAATTGGAGGTAATCCGGGTGGGGCCTCATCTGGAAAGATATCTTGGTATTCCTGTAAAAGAGAAGAAACAACATCGGGTAAAGAGCTCTTAAGCTCGTTAGTCGTTAGTAATGTCTCTCTAAACAAGATTACAATTACGGGTTGATGCTCTTTTATTGCCCGTTCTATTTCTCCCGCCTTAGCGTAGAGGCTGATTTTAGAACTTTCGTTTTGTTTTCCTTTGATCTCGGCATTCCTTCTTAGATCGTCCGCTTCTTGCATTTTGAGTTGGTCCTTGTAGACTTCTTGCGGTGTTAAAGGGGCAAGGGTAATTTGGGGTTGATTAAAATCGAACGAGTACTTATTAGTATACCCATTGTGCATTACATACCGATCGAATTGCCAGGGCCGTCCTAGCAACAAATGTCCGGCTTGCATTGGTATGACATCACAGAGTATTTCGTCATGATACTTACCGATCCAAAATGCTACTAAAACTTGTTTAGTGACTTTAGTTTCGCCACTATTATTCAACCATTGTAGTTTGTATGGTTTCGGATGTTTTGTAGTAGGTAGTCTGAGTTTTTCTACCATTATGGTGCTTGCGACATTCGTGCGACCCTCCGTCTATAATCATGCTACAAACTTTATCCTTTACGTAACATCGTGTATGGAATAGGTTCTCCCGCTGCTCGTTCGTTTCATCCTTCGCTTGTATGCTTAAAGCTCTACGAGCGACTAAGGTGATGTCTGTTGGTAATTCATCCTCAGATCCGTCCTTCGGCTGAACATTGTCCTCATTGTCACTCTCGGACTCAATATCTCCGTTAGGTCGCATGATCATTACCCGTTGATTCGGACAACTATTTGCATAATGTCCTCTTCCATGGCATCGATGGCATTGAATATCACGAGTACGATTAAGATTGGGACTTGGTTGAACTTGCTTTTTTGGTTCATTTGCTTCGGCCGTGGGTTTTGACGTAGAGGGTCCCCCCTCAAATTTCCATGAAGGATTCTTTCCATTCGAAGTATAAGGATTTGGGGTTGCTTTCCAAGTAGAGGTATTAGGAGTAGTTCGAGTGTTACCTCTTCTTTTGAGTTGATTTTCGATTTTGATTGCCATGTGCACCATTTCTTCTACTTCAAAATAAGGATGGAGTTCCACCATGTTTTGTATTTCACGATTTAGTCCTGATAAGAATCTCGCCATGGTAGCCTCTTGGTCTTCTTCAATGTTAGCTCGGATAATCAAAATTTCCATTTCCTTGAAATATTCTTCAACACTTTTAGTACCTTGACGTAGCGTTTGTAAACGGTTGTAGAGTTCTCGATAGTAATAGTTTGGTACAAACCGTTTTCTCATCAATGTCTTCATCTCTTCCCACCTCTCAATAGGAGGCTCACGATATCGTCTTCGGTTGTTCACCATTTGATCCCACCAAATGATGGCATAATCGGTGAACTCAATAGCCGCCATCTTCACTTTCTTTAGGTTCGAGTAGTTATGACATTCGAACATGAGTTCGACTTTCCTTTCCCAATCAAGATATGCTTCGGGGTCACTCTTACCTTGAAATGGAGGGACGTTGAGTTTGATATTGCTCAAGTTTCCATCTTGACGATTATCCTCGTTGGCACCTCGTCGATGTCTTCTTGGGTTTCTTTCGAAGTCCTCTTCATCCGAGTACTCATCATTGACTCGCAAGGTACGCCTTGGGAGAAATGTTAAATCGGCTTGAGGATTCTCTATTTGTTCCATGCGTGCATGCATAGGTTCAAGTTGAGCTTTAAGTTTAGTATCAAACATTTGCTCTATTTGCTTCATCATAGTTGCCATGTCGAACTTTTGGGAATTTTCTTCGACTTCGGTCATGATGTTCACGTGATTAAGAGGTGGTATGAGAGTAAGGTATGGTCGAAATATTATGAAGATAGGAAGGCTAAGAACTCGTGTATATGGTACGATAAATTTTGGTAATAGGGTGAAGGAAGGTAAGGAAGATAGTAAAGGTGAAGGTATGATATATATATATATATGAAGTTGATATAGGATGATATAGTATGGTAGAGATGACGATAGATGAAATGAATCAAACCGTGTGTATGGATGGTGATGAAAACCGAATGGTGAAGATGATGTTGGAACGGCTCCAAGTCTCCGATGCCAAATGATATGATCCTCTCGGAAAGATGATCAATTTTGCGGAAGCGATTTGAATGATGTTCGAAATGTAAGTGATGACAAGTAACGTAACCGAGATGGATGAATTTTGGCGGATGAAACGGTCCTTAACCCGACAAAAGTGTAATGGTAAACTCTAGAAAGATAACTAGAACCCAACAATTATACGTTCGACGAACCTTGGAATCAAAGGGAAAAACGACACTTCGGGTGATAAACGAAGTGCTATTTTATATATATCAAAACCGAAACAATAAGTTATCAAACTTATGCAAATACAAAGTATTTATGAGTCTTTCAAATTGTGTGTTCTCACAAATCCGAAAATGCTCCTTATATAGGTAAAAGAGGAGCCTCTAAGTAATGATTACACCAAAAGAAGAATCTTAGAAAGTTTAAGACTAAAATGAAAAGAATAAAAATGATGATGATGGCCTTGACATGAGGAATGCTTGCATCGGCTAGGAGAGGTGTGATGATGGACAAGATCTTCACTTTTACTTTAAGACCTTGAAAATGCACCAAGACTTTGTAGCAAAAGAAACATCATGTGTAGAAGACTTGTGGAGGGCTGAAATTTTCTTCTTTGTTCTTCTTTATTCCAACGGCTAGTAGCTTTCATTTGGGCCGAAATTCTTCATCCCATAATGATGCCCGGATCGTGTATCTTGATGACATTGATAGGTACTTCGCTTTTGACGTCTGT
The DNA here is from genome assembly GCA_033398695.1 of Orobanche coerulescens. NCBI lineage: Eukaryota > Viridiplantae > Streptophyta > Magnoliopsida > Lamiales > Orobanchaceae > Orobanche > Orobanche coerulescens. The sequence goes on from JAWKAU010001068.1 coordinate 10,386, forward strand.
CTCGATCGGTTTCTTAGCCAATTCTCTTTCCCAAATAATTTGAACTAGACCGTTGATGGAGTCTTTGAATCTTTTAGCTCTTGCCCTTGTGATTGGTCCGAGGGGTACTTGAATCGGTTCCTTTGCATTCTCTAGTGTGTTCGCATCAACAACAGTACCCGATACAGCCCTGTTTCAACAAGTTGACAGCTTTCATCGCCTTGATCAATTTTCCTGAGCTTCCCGATTTCCACCCTTCGAACAATATTTCGGAACCATCGTCAGCGATCAGCGAGATATTCCTCCTTCGGTAGTTCACAATTGCTCCATATCGATTAAGCCAATCGTCTCCGAGTATCAGGTCGTCTCCTTGCATTTCTATCACGATCAGATTTGAGAGCCACTCTCTGCCTCCAAATGATACAGGGAAATTTCTAGTTTCTAAGTTTCCGACAATCCTCTCTCCACTCGGTAAACCAACAACATAAGGTTCACAAGTATGAAAACCGGAAATATTCAAACGATTTACACAAGACAAAGATATAAAAGAATGCATAGCTCATGTATCGAATAAAACGCTAACTAGCTGGGAAAGGATCTGGACAGTACCTGATGCGACAGCAGCATCCTGATCGTCTATCCTCCTCATCTCATACAGACGTAGGGGAGCAGATCCGGCACTCGATGTCCCCTTTCGGTCCCATTGTCCTCTGTCTCGTCCGCGGCCAAAATTCTGAGGCATCTGAACACTTTGCTGCGTCTGTTGGATACTGGCTTCCTTCTGGACTGGCTGTGGTGTACGGGCTCTAAAAGACTTTGTAGCCTCTTCACAAAACACTGCCCGATGTCCCTCTCGTCCACAATCAAAACAAGTCACGGCAGGAAGGGGGCAATTCCGTCGATAGTGCCCCGTCTGGGCGCAGTTAAAGCATTTCCTGGTAACATCAGTAATAGTTGATGTCGCTCCGAAGTTCTTTCCGCTCCTAACTGGGTGCGGAGGTTTCTTGAAAGAGTGAAAAGATGACTGGGCCTTATGGGGCCCGCTGTTCTTGTGCTCTGTAAAAATACCAGAGACTTTCTGTTTCTTGGATTCCGAAAATTTCTCCATAGCCGCTTCCTTGATCTCATACGCCAATGCCTTATCCTGGTATTGACGGAGTGTGGTACATTCAAATCCGGACATGTACCTCTGGATTTCTGGTTTCATCCTCATATCGAAATGGATCATCATTTACGCATCTGCTACGACCGGATGTCGAACAAATGCCACTTTGGTTAAACGTCTTAATTGCAGGATACCGCACATCGGAAAGGCTGAGCGGAGAAAAACTCCCGAATTTTGGCTTCCCTCACAGGACGAGGGCAATACTGAGCTTCCATCATCAATCTAAACTCTGTCCAATCGGCATCATGGCTTCCCACCATTCGGACGCTTCCCCTATCAGAAAATATTGAGCGATAGAGGCTCTCCGGTCGTCTGGGCAGTTAATTCCGGCAAAGATTTTCTCCAGTTCCTTCAACCAATGGTCCCAGGTGGGAGTCTCAGAAATACCGTCGAATTTGGGTGGTTGCATCTTCGCCACCTCTTGCAGCCACCGGTCACCTCGATTTCCCATGTCTGGGATCCCTTGCTGTCTCTCTCCCTGCTGTAGTCCCACCGCCACTTGCATTCGGTCCACGACTTGGGCGAACTCAGTCATCTGGTTCACCACTTGACGAAGGATTTCTGGTACAGCAGGATCTGGTTCATTATTAATAGATTGTTGCAGCTCGCCTGAGCTATGACTGGCCTGGTTAGAAGGCGACACTTCCCTTTCAGCATTTCTTCGTCCGCGTCCACCACCGCGACCACGTCCACGTCCGCCTCTAAACATACTGTAAGCATAAATACTCAATATACAGGAAACAACATCGTTCTAATATTCGAGTATAAAGAGACACAACATGTAAATAATGAGATAGAGTTTAAGAGCTTACAACCACCGTTCGCATGAAGACGTAGGCAGTGCAGTGATGTCATTCACGGCCGGTTACCTCAAAAGACATAAATGACCCCTATTTTAACCCAATGGCCAAGATATCCATAATCTTAGCTCCGATACCATATTCTGTAACACCCCCGATATATTCAGGAATATTACAGCGCCGTAAATCCTTTACATAAGGATTTACAAGGCTGAAGAATTGAACAGACATTAAAAGGTACTAACGAATGGAAATAACGGAATTAAAATACAACAGTTCTGTCTAAATACTGAAAGTACAATTGTTCAACAGGAACTTAATAATACATCACCAAATTCAAATTCAGCATAAATGACTTCGTACTCGAGTACTTATTGAAATAACCAATAAACAACAGACAAATAAACCCGGCCGGAACATCACTCTGCACCCTCGTCGTCATGCAGCTCCAGTGGTTGTTTCCCCGCTCTCCTGGATCCTGAACATACACAAATGTTTCACCCCCGAAGGGGTTAGCACAACGATGCTAGTACAAGTACCCCCAATATATTATTCAACGTCACACGCAGAACAATAATAATAATGTAAATGATAAAATGTCAAACGAGTCTTCTCCTGCGAGAAACTCAAACATAACATACACAATTGATAATCACAACATGATATCATAACATACACATGGTAATTCCGTTGATCCAGCGTTCACTGCCTAGAACCCACGATGATCCCGTCAGACCAACCCGTGATGGAAAAACCCGTCCGATGATCCAGCGCACGCTAGCATAGATCCCCCGATGATCCCGTCGGACCAACACGAGGTGGACATACAACAACGACATACATGCACGAAAATATGTATAACATCAATACATAAAACAAATAAAGTACTTGCCTCGATTTGAAGACAAGAACAATACTTCCACGAAAACGAACACTCGAAGGTCGTCCTCCTCAATCAATCACGTAACGAGATCAAACCTTAACAAAATAAATGATATAGGATTTATCTCACGTCGTACGAACGTTTAACAATTCGATTTACGGCCAAAAGTTCATAAAATGTAATCTGCCTGAACTGCTTAGCGCACGCTAAGTACTCTGGGTAGCGTGCGTTAAGTCGGCTCGATAGCGCATGCAAACAACAAAGCCTAGCGTACGCTAACTATGCATGGTCAGTACTTCACTGATCAGTCGACTGACTCGTCTGATGGCCTAGCGTACGTTACGTACCAAACGTAGCGTACGCTAACTCATGCTCGATAGCGCACGTTAATCTTCATAGCTTAGCGTGCGCTACCTGTGCATGGCAGTTTACTGCTGGGCAGTAAACTGTTCTCATCATGATCAAAACAATGAAATCTTCCGTGATAATTCATGTTACCTCCATGAATATCATGTACATACGATTATGAATGATCTTACGGATAACAACCTCGGATTCAAGGATATGCATACCATTATAAAACCATATTCTATTTCGACTACAATTCTTCTTATGACGATTCGAAAGGCTTAACGGTTGATATCAACACCTTATATCCATCGAAATTATCATGCTGTAGTTGTTTAACATTCCATCTATACTAGATAAATCCTTCCATGATCAATCCCTTAGATTCATCTAACAATAATGATGTTAAAGTCAAGTCCATGATTGTTATGAAGTCATCTACTAGATTCGGATTACCAATGATAGAAGCTTCCTTTACTTGTTCAATGTAATAAGATTCGAATCATGATGATCATAATCAAGGTACTTAAGGCTTAGTCATCTCAATATTCCAAACATGATGTACTTTAGATAATTCATTTATGAAAATCAATATCTCGTTAACATGATCATCTTATCCCTTGGAATCCAAATCTAAGACTGGTGATAGGTTGAACATACCTTAATATGCCGAAATCACTGAACCACAAGGTAGAATCCGACTCCGGTTGGTTATGTGCCACTCCAAGGTGTTACTTCTCTTCAATGATCACTCACAAGTGATAACCAATATTCAAGGGTCACTAATATATGTTCTAAGTGTGTTAGAGGGATGATTAAAGCTCTATGGCCTCTCAAGAATGAAGAATGGGTGAAAGAAATGAAAGCCAAAACGGGTTGTTGTCCCATTTATAATATTCTGCATTTTAGCTAATTAGCGCACGCTACAATACATACTTAGCGCGCGCTAATGAGTGTTGACTCCAAAACTGTCCAGGTTCGTCCGCGGGAATCTTATCCGGACCCATGTCCTGGCTGGCGCATGTGTTAGCCACCTACCTCAATAATTCAGTGTCTAGCGCACGCAACTCCTATACGTAGCGTGCGCTAGTAATAACCGATAGCGCGCGTTAAGCTACATTCTTAGCGTGCGCTATCACGAGTTTGCATGAGAAAATTTTGCATGATGTTATACTTAAGTACAAGGATGCCAATGCAAGAAATATCATACTCCAATAATCAAAACCACAAATCCAAATAATACAGGGTTTGAATACTGATGGAATACACCGTAATAAATCCGGATATTACAGCTCTCAAATGCAAGGACTATTATTCTATATACCAAATCACAATGCCAGTGATATACAATAATATAGAAATAATTATTGCCTTATTAAATATTCATAATTACAATACAAATGCTCTCACTCTCTCATCCTCTGAGTGGCATTAGAGGGCATATCCCTAACAAATCTCCCACTTGCACTCAATGCCACAAACTATGGTATCTAATACCCATACTCTCCAGATGTCTCTCTAAGACCTTCTAAGATAGTGGCTTGGTAAGCGGATCAGCAACGTTATTTGTTGTGTCTACTCTCTGCAGTATAACATTTCCTTCCTGAACCATTTCTCTCACAAAATGATATTTTCTCGCAATATTTTTGGTATTGTGGTGAGCCCTGGGCTCCTTAGCCTGTGCAACAGCTCCGTCGTTGTCACAAAATAGCGTCACGGACTTCTCCGCATTAGGAACCACTTGAAGTTCCTCAGTGAACTTCTTAATCCAAAAAGCTTCTTTAGCAGCCTCCGTGGCTGCCTGATATTCGGCTTGACATGTAGAGATAGCAGTCGAACTTTGCTTGGCACTTCTCCAAGAAACTGCCCCACCATTCAGAGTTAAGATATACCCTGATGTGGACATCTGAGCATCCATGTCCCCCGAAAAATCTGAGTCTGTATAACCCATCACTCTAAGTTCTCCACCGCCGTATGTAAGAACCAAGTCTTTAGTCCTCCTTAGGTACTTAAGAATATTATTTACAGCAGTCCAATGTTCCTGCCCTGGATTTGACTGAAACCGACTTACTACGCTCACAGCATAGGCAATGTCTGGTCTAGTGCAAATCATAGCGTACATGAGGCTACCTACGGCCGAAGCATAGGGCACCTTACTCATTTCCTTTCTGTCTTCCTCACTTTGAGGACACATCTCTAAGGAAAGTTTTGCACCATGTTGCATAGGAAGGAACCCTCTTTTAGAATCTTCCATCCTAAATCGCTTCAGGATCTTTTCTATATAGAGGACTTGGGAAAGACCTAACATTCTTTTCGCTCTATCCCGGTAGAGACGAATACCCAGAATATAGGTAGCTTCTCCCAAGTCTTTCATTGAGAACTCTTTAGAAAGCCAAGCTTTCACAGAACTGAGCATTCCTACATCGTTTCCTATAAGTAGAATGTCATCTACATATAGTATTAAGAACGCAGTTTTGCTCCCACTAACCTTCTTGTAAATACAGGGCTCCTCTTCGTTTTGGACAAAATCAAACTCTTTGACTATTTCGTTAAAACGAAGATTCCAACTCCGTGAAGGTTGCTTCAGTCCATAAATGGCACACTGAAGTTTGCATACTTTATGAATATTGGTTTGAGATATGAATCCCTTAGGTTGTTCCATGTAAATCTTCTCCTCGAGGAATCCATTTAGGAATGTCGTTTTCACATCCATTTGCCATATTTCATAATCTAAGTGGGCTGCTATGGCAAGCATCATGCGAATAGACTTAATCATAGCTACAGGTGAGAAGGTCTCGAAGTAATCGATTCCTTCTCTTTGGGAATAACCCTTTGCCACAAGCCTGGCCTTATAGGTATCAACCTTGCCATCTCTATCAGTCTTTCTTTTATAGATCCATTTGTTTCCAATAGGTACTATGCCTTTAGGACGATCTACTAAAGTCCAGACCTGATTAGCATGAATTGAGTCTATCTCAGCTTCCATAGCTTCTTGCCACTTGGCGGAGTCAACATCTACCATCGCTTGGTCATATGTAGAAGGATCATTCTCTTGACTACTTTCTGTCATCTCATGGACACCCAGTTCTTCTTGATATAGATAGCCATACCTCTCAGGTAATTGAGAAATTCTACTAGACTTGCGAGGTTGTGTTTGTATTTCAGAAGGTTCGGTTCTAATATCTTGCATAGGTGTCTCATTTGGTGTTTCTTTTATTTCTTCCAAAGAAATATTTCTACCTGCCCCTCCTTCCTGAATAAACTGATCTTCTAGGAAGTATGCTCGTATAGCAACGATGATCCTATGATCTTCATGCATATAGAATAGATATCCCATGGAATCCCCTGGATATCCTATGAAACGACCTTTCACAGACCTAGCTTGCAATTTCTCTGCTTTAGTCTTCTTGACATAAGCAGGGCATCCCCAAATCCTAATGTGATTAAGACTTAGTTTCCTACCTCTCCACATCTCATGTGGAGTCTTAGGAATAGATTTGGAAGGACATCTGTTCAAGATATGCACAGCAGTAAGGAGCGCGTAACCCCACAGATAAATCAATAGATCAGTATAGTTAAACATGGAGCGAACCATGTCCAACAAGGTTTGGTTCCTTCTTTCTGATACACCATTTAATTGTGGAGTAGCTGGAGGAGTGAATTGTGACACTATTCCTAGTTCTTTTAAGAACTCATCAAATTCGGTACTCATGTACTCACCACCACGGTCTGACCGAAGAGTCTTAACACGGTTACCTGTTTGATTTTCAACTAGGGATTTAATTGAATTTATCAAAAGCTTCAGACTTATGTTTCATTAAGTACATGAATCCATACCTGGTATGGTCATCAGTGAATGTAATGAAATACTGAAAGCCGTCTCGTGCCACTTCAAAAGGGCCACAGACGTCGGTATGGATCAATCGAGTTTTTCGACTCTTTCAAAAGTCCCTGCGAAGGGTAACTTAGTCATTTTGCCTTGAAGGCAAGATTCACAAGTTGGATAGGGATTTGATACCAATGAACCCGTAAGCCCATCTTTCTCCATTTTATGAACCTTGGTCTGACCGATATGACCAAGTCTAAGATGCCACTTAAGTGCTTGGTTCGTTTCATCCCTACCACGCTTCCTAGTTATAGTGTTCACAGTTGTTTTATTCTTTAGATTTAAATGGTATAAACCATTTAATAATGTAGCAGTACCAACCAATTTATTTCTAAAATAAATACGACAGGACCCATCTCCAATAAAGAAGTGAAATCCTTTTCGGTCCATGACCGGAATTGATACAATATTTTTGTGCCCCTTGGGCAAAACAAGTACATCATCTAAAGTAAGAATAAAACCATATTCTAAATCCAACATAAGGGATCCGATATCAGAAGCCTCGACACTATGCCCACTTCCGACGGTGACCATCACCTCCCCTGAATCCAGCT
>JAWKAU010001069.1:0-18000 GCA_033398695.1 Orobanche coerulescens
CTTCGGGTCGAATATTTTATTTGAATGAGAGTGATCTATCTCAAAATTAAATTTGATCAAAGTTATATGGCTATTGCTCCGTGATGGTAAGTCTTCCGATTGTAAGTCCCCTCGTATATGTGTTGTAATTGTGTTGTGCTAACTTGTTTAATTTTGATCGAGGGGCTGGGATTTGTTTGTCGTATTATGGTTTTAGGATATACAATGCGTATACGGTCCATGTGGAAATGGTTATGTAGTGTATCTTTTTTAAAAAAAATCGGGTATAATATCGATTCCTACATTCCATTAAGAATGAGTTTTAAGTATTAATTTAAAAGTGGTGTTTTGAATTCTTCGCAAATTGCGAAGCCCATGATTTAATATTGTCATATCAAATGGTCACGTATTTCGATGGAAAAAAATTTCGATTAAACATTTTGATAGAAGAGGAAAGATTTTAAATTTGTGGTATATGAAACTCAAATTAAATTTTTGAAATATTTCAAATTAGTTACGACATCTTTAAAATTTTAAAAACATAAATTGTTTTATACATTTTTCAAAAATAATTTGAAGGTCGGCGTGTGAAATAAAAGTTCCTCTTCGAAAAAAAATATTTACAAGTTTTGGGCGAAACGTGACTCGCCTCTTATTTTCAAAAGATTGTTTTTCATAAAGTGCATGCATGATATTATCGTCCTCGTCAGAGGACTAAAAATTGATTTAAAAAATTTTACACCCTGCGAGATCTAATATTTTGCGACTCGTATAGTGTCGTTACTGATATAATAAGAACACCTGGGCTTGTATATAGTACGCATCACTAGTAGAAACAGTCCCTTCCTTGACCCTTTTTTTATGACCAACAGGAGATGACTCGCAAATAGCTTAGTCACATAATCAGAGTCATAACGCGTAAAATTTCCATTAGCGATGACGCGAGTTTACATGTGTCAAAAAGTGGCAGTCATAAAAGGATTAATATATTCTCTCTATATACTAAGGGCGGAGGAATAGGGCACTGTGCCTTAATAAAAAAATGAATAAACCCAAATCCACCGCCATAGAATTCGTCTTCTAGATCTGCCAAGGTTAGTTGTTCTTATCGAAAACCAGATTCAACAACTCACACAATTCTTCAGTTCTTCTTCCCGAATCTTCATCCGTTAACAATAACCCAAATCCAAATCCACAAATTTCTTGAACAATACTCAAGAGACGAATCGGAGAAGTAGAGAAATTAATTGTGTAAGTTTATCAACACTAATTGGTGATTTTATCTTCAATATTGTCAAAAAAATAAATACACAAAGAATATACTTAGTGGTGAAGATGGTTTTGGTTTTACTGTGTGGCCGTTCATGGTTTTTGTTTTTGTTTTGCAGGTAACTGACGGAGCTGAAGACGATTATGGGTTGCAATACCAGGATGAGGTATAATATTTTTATTTTGGTATTCTTTGCGAAATCGAGTCGTTCGTGAAATGTTACTTTCTCTGCCGTTGTTTGTTTAACTTTATTTTCGCAATTATCAGGTAATTTGCATTGGGTTATATTTCATGAATTCAATTTCTGGTAAAACATTTGTTCCTTAATAATGGTTAAACCACATTTTCTCAAGATGTCAAACACATCCCTGTGTGTCACGAAAGCAATACAACATCAGTAGGTTTGGGGAATAAGTGAGAGGGTTTGCCTAAAGTTTTATTTTCGTCCTACCTTTAGTCACCCGGAAATTGTAACCATAACAATTTACGAGTTCAAAATTTGAATTTGCGGTTTAGATGGTATAAAGGAGTTATAGTTTCAAAGTAGGCGATGTGACGGAGCGGAACGGATGCCGCGTTGGGGAGTGAAACACCCAAGTACATCGCATGAAGATCAAACCTAGCAAAAGGATTTAGATCAAAGTATTGAGGCGGCTTTTGTAATTTGATTCAACCTATTTGAGATTATAACTAAGTTCTCGGGAGTTTTGCTAATCCGAGGTGATGATGTTTCTAATTTTGTAGAGGAATGGTGTTAAAATTTGTAAGGATGCAATATTAAATTTTGTAGGCAATAGATGCGTTTATACGTACTGCATATGATTGTTTGTAAGCACCAATATGAATAATTTGTTTTTTTCTTTTGCAGATATTGCTTGAGGAGTAGATGCTCATATGGTGGTGTTGATGGATGCAAAAGCCTCTACGGTGGAAAACCAAGCGGTGAATCTTTGGTATAGTGGGAGTGTCGGTGACCCAAAAGAGGTATGAAATTTACTGCTGCAAATATTATTACTCTAGCACATTAAATGGGGCATATAATAATATCACATTCTGTATGTAATGCTTAGGAAGACTAAGATCTTGCCTTTGAGTTGTTTCTTTGGATAATAATATCATTTTTAAGCTTTTTATGATCTTGTTATTTGATGATTTAGGTGTCTAAAGGTTTCTCATTTAAAAATCCATATTAAACTGGGATTAAAGAAATGATTGTGTTTGCTCAAAAAGCCTTTGACTTAAATTATTTGATTCGATAAAATAGGCTTATTCTGTACATTAACAATTTCACACTCAAACTGTGTTGCGTGTGCTATTTAGGCTGGTCTTCAACGATTAAAGGATTATCCCCAACCCTTTTGGTTGGCTTTTTTTGCGGAGGGAGCTTGGTTTACTCACCCAACAACTTTTGGCAACTCAATAATACGCATCTTCAAATGGGCTTCCTGTTCCCAAAATTGTCCTAATTCCGCGAACAAAGGTTACACATCTTTCTAAAATGATGGGATAACGATTCTTTCTTGGTTTGTTGTTTTAATTCTTTTTAGCTTTTCGGGTCTTACCATATAGTTATAGTGTTCATCAACAACAACAACATCTAAGCCTTAGTCCCAAAATGATTTGGGGTCGGCTAACATGAATCAAACTTTGAAACCGTCAATAATCGTTACATAAATAACATAAAAGAAAAAAAGAGGGAAAAAGTAGAGAAAAAAGCAAATAAAAAAGAGAATGAATGAAAAAAAAAAAAAAGAAAAAAAAAAGAAAAAAAAGAAAAAAAAAAAAGAGAAAAAGATAACATGAAATAAAAGAAAATAGGAATTAAAAAAAAAAAAAAGAATCAGACTCCATCCACCATCCGTATTCTTTCCCGCCACATTTGCCTCTCCATCGCCATACTTTCTCCAATTCCAAGAAACCGCATATCATTTTCAATCATCTTTATCCAAGTTTTCTTGGGTCTTCCTCTACCTTTCACAACATTACTTGTTCCCCAACTTTCTAGCCTCCTCACTGGGGCATCAATAGGTCTTCTTCTCACATGACCAAACCATCGTAATCGATTCTCCATCATCTTGTCTTCTATAGACGCAACTCTTACCTTCTCTCTGATCACCTCATTTCTGAGCCGATCCTTTTTTGTATGACCACACATCCATCGTAGCATACGCATCTCTGCCACATTCATCTTTTGAACGTGACACTGTTTTACAGCCCAACACTCGGTGCCATATAACAGCGCAGGCCTAATTGCCGTGCGGTAAAATTTACCCTTTAATCTATGAGGCATGCCGGGATCACATAATAGTTATAGTGTTCATATAGTTCATAATATGCCAAAATATTGTATAATTATTAACAGTTATATATATAGGAATCATCGGGTTTTGTGAGATTGACGAAGGTATTAATAATTCTAATTTCTTAACAGGCCAAATAAATTTGACGTTTTGACTGGTCTAGATACTACTGACGGGGCATCAACAAAGTAGCATAGGTTCACTAAAAAGTTAACCAGTCGATACGGGAATAATTTCGCTTTTTGAACGAACGAACGAGTACGAAAAAATATATATATTTCCCTGTATTTTACTAATACCAGATGAAAAGCATATAAAGCCAAGAAGCTTTTATAGGTAGTAACAGGTTTACTTCATCGGTTGACATGTTAGATTGGTTTTATCAACTTCATTTTGTTAGTAACGGTCCACCTATCAACCCTCCCCAAAATTGGAATTACACCAATAGTGGTTTCTCGAGATTCATGTCAATTTTATGTTATTTAGATAAAAGTATTGTCTCATTATGTTGTCTTTGTTGCATACTTATTTTAGTGTCATTTTGTATTGCAATAGGGTTCAAAATCATCATTACATTCTCCAACAAGCGGGGATGGGTGTATGAACTGCGGGGAAGATGAGAGTGCGGAATTCTATAGTGTTGGGAGTCGGCCCGGGAATATCAGACAGCTGTATGGGAAGGATTTGGTGGGGTATAGTGCGATGAAGTGGGTGTCTGGAGGTGACTTTGGTACGCGTCTTAAACTCGACTAGCTGTTTCCTTACTTTTATGTACCTTGGATTATCATTTTGTTTAAAAACAAGAAGATATTATATTTTTGTATATGGATTGTACTATAGTTTTACAGTATTATATAATTTGCATGCTCATTTTGCCATTTTGGATTTTTATGAAATATTGATATAGGGTTCTTTGTGGTTCGGTGTTCTTTGGAGGCCCGAGTTACCTTTCACCAACAAAAGAACGCCTCCACGAGTTTAGACGCATTGAAAGGGTTTCATGTCTTTGTTGTTTTTACTATTGCAGGAGATGCTACTTTCTGGTACATGAACACCAAATAAAATAGACATGTAATATTAATTTATGAATTCAAGAACGTTGTCATTGTCGCAGTCGGTGGCCCGTATTGACATGTTCCGGTACGAAGAAAAGACTCAAGAACAGGTAGCTTTGCCCACGTGGAAACAAATGTACGTGGTACAAATGAGGAATTGTTATCCTTGATCGATAAATCGATGTACTGACGATTTCTTTGTCACCGACATGGTTGAACTTTTAGGTAATACAAATATTGAAGAGTGTATTGAAATTTAAGTTGTGATACGTAGACTATTAGTCTTAAGAGCACATCTAACCACCCTTTACCTGGTGGGATTGCAGGTTTGTTTGTTATTCATAAGCACATATGCAATCTTAAACAATATTAGTAAGAGCAACGACGGCCAGAGGTATTATAAAAAGATTAGGAGGTAATATTTTTTGTTTTCAGTTACAAAATCTGCTAGGCGCTTGAGAATGAAAAATCAGTGACATCTAACAGCTCTTAGATGCTCAAAAGCTACGAAAGACGCTGGCAGAATAGCAGGCCTTGATGTTCAAAGAATTATCAATGAACCTACTGCAGCTGCACTTTCTTATGGTTTGAACAACAAAGAAGGTCTTGTTCTTTGTTTTGAATCTCGATTTGTATTTGTGAATTGGCATTTAGTTTTAGAGTTTAGATGCCGTTTCTCGGTTGTCCCTGTTATTGGCTAGTTAACTTGTCTAATTATGCTTGTTTTACTGTTTCGTAACTTGTAAGTGAAGGTTGTTTTACTGCTTGGTAATTGAATCTCAGTTTGTGTAGGTTATTGCCTAGTTAATTGATCATCTTGTTTTACTTGTAAGTGTAGGTTATTTGTTTTGTTAATATGAATTGGCAGCTGGTTTTAGTTGTAAGTGTAGGTTATTGCCGGCTCTCGGTTGTCCCTGTTATTGCCTAGTTTTGTGACTGTGAATTGTGGCTGTTGGTGATAATGAGCAGTCTAGATTGTCTTGTAGTTGGTCTTAGTTGTCTTATTTAAATTGTGAATTGTGAATTGTGGCTGTTGGTCTTAGTTGTCTTATTTAAACTGTGAATTGAAGTTGCGACTGTGAATTGAAGTTGTCACCGTGAATTGTGACTGAATTGTGGTTTTGTGACTGGTCTTAGTTGTCTAGCTTAGTTAGTCCGCGGATCCTATTTAAACTGTTTTAACTTGTTGTTTTATTTGACTAGATTGGAGGTGAAAGCAACGACTACATTGATGCGGATTTCGACGACATTCGAGAAGAATGGTGTACTTATGTGTCGAATTTTATTTTTAGGGAGTAAAACTGTTTGTAGGAATAGGTACAGTTGGTAGAAATGGGTACAATTGGTAATAATCGTAAACTAGATAATATTGATCCGATTTTGACATGATCGAGTTTAGTCGAGTCATGTAATGAATTGGTAACGCATGGTTTTGCGATATATATGAAATGCGTTAATTTTGTACAATCGATCAGCAGGTTTTGTAATGAATTGGGTACAATTGGTATATAATTGCAAGTTTAGCAGGGGGGTCATAAAAGCTAGAAAAAAAATAAAAAATTTTGAAGTTATGACACGCAAAAACTGAAATCAGAAAAAGGGGTCATAACTTTTATGACACGCATATATAGTTGTCAGAAAAGGGCGTCATAAAGTGGGTGTCATAAGTGCGTGTCATTGTACAATGACGAACAAATGCGAGTCATAATGAGTTATGACTGGTCCTTCTATGACCAGCATTTGCGCGTCATAAAGGCCCTTTATGACGCCAAATGCGCGTCAAGAAAGACTCTTTTTCTACTAGTGGATGTTGAATAATATGTTGTGGTACTTGTACTAGCATCGTTGTGCTAACCCCTTCGGGGTGAACATTTGTTTATGTTCATGATCCAGGAGAGCGGGGAAACAACCACTGAAGTTGCATGACGACGAGGGTGCAGAGTGATGTTCCGGCCAGGTTTATTGTCTGTTGTTGGTTATTTTATTAAGTACTCGAGTACGTCGTAATTTGTGATGTCTGGATTTCAGTGATGTATTACTATTCTTCATTTGGATATTTGTATTCTCGGTATTGAACCAGAACTATCATATTTTATTTCGGTGATTTCATAATTTGGTATCTGTTATTGTCTTTTCAATTATTCAGCCTTGTAAATTCTTATGTAAAGGATTTACGGCGCTGTAATATTCCTGAATATATCGGGGGTGTTACAGTTTTAATTTTATGTTCGACTTGATTGGTCTATGTACGTGTATGTGAGTTAAATAGGTCTTGCCTTGTAGATTCCCGAATGGATCCACGGCACTGTAACAGTTCTGACCCAGGATGGAGTTGTTACAACATCCACTTCCGCCAAGATTCGACATACTAAGACATATACCAATCCACACAACTAAATAAACAATCGCACAGTAACACCACCAGGTTCAGTCAGCATCCCCGAATGCCCAAACTAGGCAACACTAAAATGACAAAGAATTCAGGAAGCATGCACGAAGAATAATAATAACATAAATGACAAAAGAACCAACGAGTCTTCTCCTGCGAGAAACTCAATAATAATATACACACATGATAATCACAACAAGATATCACAACATACACATGGTAATACCAATGATCCAGTGTTCACCGCCTAGACCCCCCGATGATTCCGTCAAACCAACCCGAGGTGGAAAAACCCGTCCGATGATCCAGCGCACGCTAGCATAGATCCCCCGATGATCCCGCCGCACCAACACGAGGTGGACATACAACAACGACATATATGCACGAAAATATGTATAACATCAATATATATAAAAAAATTAAGGTACTTGCCTCGATTCGAAGACAAGAATACTACTTTCACGAAAAACGAAACACTCGAAGGTTTCCCCTTCGATCAATCACGTAGCAAGCTCGAACTTTAACAAAAGAAATAAAATAGAATTTATCTCACGTCGTACGAAGGTCTAACAATCCAATTTACGGTCGAAAGTACATAAAATGTAATCTGCCTGAACTGCTTAGCGTACGCTACGTATTCTACATAGCGTGCGTTAAGACTGCTCGTTAGCGCACGTAAACAACGAAGCCTTAGCGTACGCTAACTATGTATCGACAGTCCTCTCTGATCAGCCGACTGACTCGCCTGATGACTTAACGTACGCTACGTATCAAACGTAGCGTACGCTAAACATGCCCGATAGCGTACATTAATCTACATAGCTTAGCATACGCTAAGCGTGCATGGCAGCTTCACTACTGGGCAGCAGACTGTTCTACGGTGATGGAACTTACGAACTCCTCAGTGATTAACGTGTGTTATCCGTCTACATGTCATGTTCATAAACTTATGAATGATCTTACGGATTGAATCATCTTTGAGTTCAAGGAAATGAATATCATCACAACTCTTATATCCAACTTGATTATCATTCTCATGTGAAGTTCGTGATCTCAGGTTGATGCACTAGATTCCATTGTCATTTACATATTCAGACTTCATCTTAAAGGTGAACTAACAATTCCAACTACGATGTTTCAATGACGATATTATAAGCATAATCATTCCCACTTCTAAACATGATGCTTGTTTGAATAATTCATCAATAGAATTCAATATGATCATCTTATTCTTCAGAACGCGAATCTAAGGCTGGAGATAGAATTAACATACCTTAAGATGAAGAAATCACTGAGTCAAAAAGGTAGAATCTGACTCCGGTTGGTTGTATGCCAATCCAAGGTGCTACTCCACTTCAATAATCAATCACAAGTGATATCCAATCTTTAATGAATCAAGTAGAGGTGGTCTAAGTGTTTAAGGAGGATATAATGCTCTCTGGTCTCTCAAGAACGAAGGATAATCGAAGGAAATGTAAACCAAGTAAAATGGGTTGCTGTCCCATTTATAACATTTCTGCACATACGTTAATTAGTGCATGCTATCCCCATATCCTTAGCGCACGCTAACTAGCGTTGACTCCAACTTTGTCCAGGTTCGCCCATGGTAATCTTATCCGGACCCACGTCCGGCTGGCGCATGTGCTAGCCGCTAAGCTCAATAATTGACTGCCTAGCGCACACAATTCTTCATTCGTAGCGTGCGCTAGTTGTAGCCGATAACGCACGTTAAGCTACATTCTTAGCGTGCGCTATCACGAGTTTGCATGAGAAATTTTGCATGTTGTTATACTTATGTACAAGGATACAAATGTGAGAAATATCATCCTCCAATTACCGAGATCACAATTTCGAATAATACAGGGTTCAAATACAGATGAAATACACAATAATAAATCCGGATATTACATACTCTCCTACTAAAAAGGAGTTTCGTCCCGAACCTCAAGACGAAAATAACTCTGGATATCTGGACTTCATGCTATCTTCCGTTTCCCAAGTGGCTTCTTCCACCCTGTGGCATGACCACTGAACTTTGACCAAAACGATTGGTTTGTTCCTCAATTGCTTAAATCGACTCTCGAGTATCCTGACTGATCTCTCTTCAAACATTCCATCCTGAGCGACTTCGATCTCGCTGAAATCAATGACATGACTAGGATCTGATATATACTTCCGTAACTGGGATACGTGGATCACGTTATGAACATGGCTCAATGATGGCAGTAATGCTAATCTGTATGCCAACTCTCCAACTCTCTTAAGAATCTCATATGGTCTGATATATCTCGGACTCAGCTTTCCTTTCCTTCCAAAACGGAAGATTACCCGAGTAGGAGAAACCTTTAAAAGTATGTGGTCTCCAATACTGAATTCCAATGGGCGATGGCGTACGTCTGCATAAGATTTTTGTCGACTCTGGGCGGTCAACAGCCTTTTCACGAATCAAGGCTATCTTCTCTCTTGTCTGTACGATCAATTCTAGTTCTGTCCCGATCAAGTCTGATGAATCTTCACAACATAGGGGCGATCTGCATCTCCTCCCGTATAATGGCTCAAATGGTGCCATATTAATAGAAGCATGCCAACTATTGTTGTAGGTAAATTCAATCAATAGTAGATGAACTTCCCAATCGTTTGACCAATCTAAGGCACAGGCCCTCAGCATGTCTTCCACAGTTTGAATGGTCCTCTCGGATTGTCCGTCTGTCTGCGGGTGATAAGTTGTACTGAAGTTCAATTTGGTCCTCAAGGCCTTATGAACTGCTTTCCAAAAATGAGACACAAAACGGAAGTCTCGATCAGAAATAATGGTCTTCGGCGTACCATGTAGTCGGACTATTTCTGAAATAAATACCCGTGCCAACCTCTCTGGTCCCCACGTGTCCTTAATGCCTAGAAAATGAGCTGATTTGGTTAAACGGTCAACTATCACCCAAATCATGTTGATTCCTGTCTTGGTTCTCGGCATACTAGTGATAAAGCCCATCGATATGTCCTCCCACTTCCATTCAGGAATCGGGAGCGGCTTCAGCATTCCGGTAGGTCGTTGATGCTCGATCTTAACTTGCTGACAAGTCAAGCATTTTGAAACATAGTCCGCTACATCTTTCTTCATGTTGCCCCACCAAAAGTTCTGCTTCAAGTCCTTATACATCTTACTGGTGCCCGGGTGGATAGAATAGGGCGAGCTATGAGCTTCCTTCATAATCGTCTGTTTCAGAACATTGACATTGGGAATGCAGAGTCGGTTCTGAAATCTCAAAACTCCATCATCATGAATTACGAATCCGGAGGCCTTCCCCTTGATCACTTCATCACGTAACCGAATCATTAGAGGATCGTCTGCCTGCTTAGATTTGATTTCCTTGGTTAACGATGAAGTTATTTCCATCACGCACAGTTGCCCTTGGACTCTTTGTAACCATACTTCAATTCCTTATCGAATCATCTCTCGTTGAATGCTGAGCTGGGAGGTCAGAGTTTCCAGCATCTGGATAGAAACAGGCTTGCGGCTAAGTGCATCGGCCACTACATTTTCTTTGCCTGGATGATAAAGAATCTTCAAGTCATAATCCTTAATAAGTTCCAGCCATCTCCTTTGCTGCATGTTCAACTCTTTCTGACTGAAGATGTATTTGAGACTCTTGTGATCCGTAAAGATCTGACAGTGAGTCCCGAACAGGTAATGCCTCCAGATTTTCAAAGCAAAAACTACTGCTGCTAGCTCCAAATCATGCGTTGGGTAATTCACTTCATAAGGATTCAGCTGTCGTGACGCATAAGTGATCACCTTGTCATTCTGCATCAATACACATCCGAGTCCTTGGTTCGAAGCATCACTGTAAACTATGAATCCTCCAGTTCCCTGTGGAAGTGTTAAAATCGGTGCTGTCGTCAATCTCTTCTTCAATTCGTCAAAGCTATTCTGGCACAACTCGTTCCACTCAAACTTTTGTGTTTTCTATAGTAGTCGAGTAAGTGGGCGGGAAATTTTGGAAAACCCTCCCACGAACCGACGATAATACCCAGCAAGTCCTAAGAAACTCCGGACTTCTTTCACGTTCTTTGGAGGCTTCCAATCCAT
The DNA here is from genome assembly GCA_033398695.1 of Orobanche coerulescens. NCBI lineage: Eukaryota > Viridiplantae > Streptophyta > Magnoliopsida > Lamiales > Orobanchaceae > Orobanche > Orobanche coerulescens. Next base: position 11,081 of record JAWKAU010001069.1, read on the forward strand.
AACTGCTTCGATCTTCTGAGGATCTACTCGGACTCCTTCAGCTGATACCACATGGCCGAGGAACATTACTTCCTTTAGCCAGAATTCACACTTAGAAAGTTTGGCATATAATTGCTCGCTTCTCAAAAGTTCTAATACAATCTGCAAATGCTGCACATGTTCTTCCGTACTCTTGGAATAAACTAGAATGTCATCAATGAACACAACCATAAATTTATCCAAATATTCGATGAACACTCGGTTCATCAATTGCATGAATACAGCAGATGCATTAGTGAGACCAAACGGCATCACTACAAATTCATAATGTCCGTAACGAGTTCTGAATGCTGACTTCGGAACATCAGATTCCTTAATCCTCAGCTGATGGTATCCTGATCTCAGATCGATTTTTGAAAATACTGTTGCTCCTTGCAACTGGTCAAACAAATCATCAATCCGTGGCAACTGATACTTGTTCTTAATCGTCATTTTGTTCAGCTCTCGATAGTCAATACACAGGCGAAGCGATCCATCCTTCTTCCGGAGAAAAAGAACTGGTGCTCCCCAGGGCCAAACGCTTGGCTGGATATAGCCTTTGTCCAGTAACTCCTCCAGCTGCTTTTTCAGTTCATACATCTCAGTAGGTGTCATACGATACGGCGCCTTAGAAATTCGTGTAGCTCTGGGTTCCAGCTCGATAGTGAATTCTACATCCCGTCGTGGAGGTAGTCCAGGTAACTCGTCAGGAAATACATCCGGAAATTCGTTCACAACAGGAATGGATGAAAGTTTCACAATTCCGTCTTCTTTCTTCATTGCATAGCACCAGTATCCAGTACAACCCTGTTTCAACAATTTGACAGCTTTTATCGCTTTGATCAACCTTCTTGAGCTTCCTGGTTTCCATCCTTCAAACAGTATTTCGGAACCATCGTCAGCGATCAGCGGGATATTCCTCCTTCGGTAGTTTACAATAGCTCCATATCGATTAAGCCAATCGTCTCCGAGTATCAGGTCGTCTCCTTGCATTTCTATCACAATCAGATTTGAGAGCCACTCTCTGCCTCCAAATGATACAGGGAAATCTCTAGTTTCTAAGTTTCCAACAATCCTCTCTCCACTCAGTAAACCAACAACATAAGGTTCACAATTATGAAAACCAGAAATATTCAAACGATTTACACAAGATAAGGATATAAATGAATGTGTAGCTCCTGTATCGAATAAAATGCTAACTGGCTAGGAAAGGATCTGAACAGTACCTGATGCGACAGCAGCATCCTGATCGTCTGTTCTCCTCATCTCGTACAAATGTGGGAGAACAGATCCGGCACTCGATGTACTCTTTCGGTCCCATTGTCCTCTGCCTCGTAAGTGGCCAAAATTCTGAGGCATCTGAACACTTTGCTGCATCTGTTGGATACTGGCTTCCTTCTGAACTGGCTGTGGTGTACGGGCTCTAAAAGACTTTACATCCTCTTCATAGAACACCGCATGATGTCCCTCCCGTCCATAATCAAAACAAGTCACGACAGGTAGGGGGCAATTCCGTCGATAGTGCCCTGTCTGGGCACAGTTAAAGCATTTCCTGGTGACATCTGTCAGGGTTGATGCTGCTCCAAAGTTCTTTCCGCTCCTAGATGGGTGTGGAGGTTTCTTGAAAGAATGAAAGGATGACTGGGCCTTGCGGGGCCCGCTGCTCTTGTGCTCTGTAAAAGTACCAGAGACTTTCTGCTTCTTGGATTCCGTAAACTTCTCCATCGTTGCTTCCTTGATTTAAATGCGACAATGCTTTATCCTGGTATTGACGGAGAGTGGGACATTCAAAACCGGACATGTACCTCTGGATTTCTGGTTTCATTCTCATATCAAAATGGATCATCATTTCTGCATCTGTTCTGACCAGATGTCGAACAAATGCTAGCTGCTGGTTAAACGTCTTAATTGTCTGGGATACAAGTTCGTCTGACGGCTGAGCGGAGAAAAACTCCCGAACTTTGGCTTCCCTTACAGGATGAGGGCAGTACTGAGCTTCCATCATAAATTTAAATTATGTCTAGTCCGCATCATGATCTGCAGGCCGGATGGCTTCCCACCACTCAGATGCTTCTCCTATTAGAAAGTACTGAGCAATAGAGGCTCTCCGGTCGTCTGGGCAATTAATTCCGGCAAAAATTTGCTCCAATTCCTTCAACCAATGGTCCCATGTGGGAGTCTCAGAAAAGCCGTCGAATTTGGGTGGTTGCATCTTTGCCACCTCTTGCAGCCATCGGTCACCTCGATTTCCCATGTCTGGGATACTCTGTTGTCGATCTCCCTGTTGTAATCCTACTGCCACCTACATTTGGTCCACGACCTGGGCGAACTGAGTCATCTGGTTCACCACCTGACGAAGGATTTCAGGCACCGCAGGTTCCGGTTCATTATTAATAGATCTCTGTGGCTCGCCTGAGCTGTGGCTGGCCTGATTAGAAGGCGAAGCTTCTCTTTCGGCATTTCTTCGTCCGCGTCCGCGACCGCGACCACATCCACGTCCACCTCTCAACATACTGTAAGCATAAATACTCAATATATAGGAAGCAATATCTTTTAAATGTTCAAGTATAAAGAGGTACAACACGTAAAGAACGAGATAGAGTTTAGGAACTTACAACCACCATTCTCACGAAGACGTAGGCAGTACAGTGATGTTATTCACGGCCGGTTACCTCAAAAGACGTATACGACCCCTATTTTAACCCAACGGCCAATATATCCATAATCTTAGCTCCGATACCATATTCTGTAACACCCCCGATATATTCAGGAATATTACAGCGCCGTAAATCCTTTACATAAGAATTTACAAGGCTGAATAATTGAAAAGACAATAACATATACCAAATTATGAAATCACCGAAATAAAATACGACAGTTCTGGTTCAATACCGATAATACAAATATCCAAATGAAGAATATTAATACATCACTGAAATCCAGACATCATAAATTACGACGTACTCTAGTACTTAATAAAATAACCAACAACAGACAATAAACCCAGCCAGAACATCACTCTGCACCCTCGTCATCATGCAGCTCCAGTAGTTATTTCCCCGCTCTCCTGGATCCTGAACATAAACAAATGTTCACCCCCGAAGGGGTTAGCACAACGATGCTAGTACAAGTACCACAACATATTATTCAACATCTCACGAAGAATAATAATAACATAAATGACAAAAGAACCAATGATCTTCTCCTGCGAGAAACTCAATAATAATGTACACACATGATAATCACAACAAGATATCACAACATACACATGGTAATACCAATGATCCAGTGTTCACTGCCTAGACCCCCCGATGATTCCGTCAAACCAACCAGAGGTGGAAAACCCCGTCCGATGATCCAGCGCACGCTAGCATAGATCCCCTGATGATCCCGTCGGACCAATGATCCCGTCGGACCAACACGAGGTGGACATACAACAACGACATTTATGCACGACAATATGTATAACATCAATATATATAAAACAATTAAGGTACTTGCCTCGATTCGAAGACAAGAATACTACTTCTACGAAAAACGAAACACTCGAAGGTTGCCCCTTCGATCAATCACGTAGCAAGCTCGAACCTTAATAAAATAAATAATATAGAATTTATCTCATGTCGTACGAATGTCTAATAATCCAATTTACGTTCGAAAGTTCATAAAATGTAATCTGCCTGAACTGCTTAGCGTACGCTACGTATTCTACATAGCATGCGTTAAGCCTGCTCATTAGCGCACGTAAACAACGAAGCCTTAGCGTATGCTAACAATGTATCGACAGTTCTCTCTGATCAGCCGACTGACTCACCTGATGACTTAACGTACGCTACGTACCAAACGTAGCGTACGCTAAACATGCCCGATAGCATACGTTAATCTACATAGCTTAGTGTATGCTAAGCGTGCATGGCAGCTTCACTATTGGGCAACAGACTGTTATACAGTGATGAAACTTACGAACTCCTCAGTGATTAACGTGTGTTATCCGTCTACATGTCATGTTCATAAACTTATGAATGATCTTACGGATTCAATCATCTTTGAGTTCAAGGAAATGAATATCATCACAACTCTTATATCCAACATGATTATCATTCTCATGTGAAGTTCATGATCTCAGGTTGATGCACTAGATTCTATTGTCATTTACATATTCATACTTCATCTTAAAGGTGAACTAACAATTCCAACTACGATGTTTCAATGACGATATTATAAGCATAATCATTCCCACTTCTAAACATGATGCTTGTTTGAATAATTCATCAATGGAATTATAAGCATAATCATTCCCACTACGATGTTAAACATAACGATATTATAAGCATAATCATTCCCACTACGATGTTTCAATGACGATATTATAAGCATAATCATTCCCACTTATATCCGACTCCGGTTGGTTGTATGCCAATCCAAGGTGCTACTCCACTTAAATGATCAATCACAAGTGATATCCAATCTTTAATGAATCTAGTAGAGGTGGTCTAAGTGTTTAAGGAGGATATAATGCTCTCTGGTCTCTCAAGAACGAAGGATAATCGAAGGAAATGTAAACCAAGTAAAATGGGTTGGTGTCCCATTTATAACATTTCTGCACATACGTTAATTAGTGCACGCTATCCCCACATCCTTAGCGCACGCTAACTAGCGTTGACTCCAAATCTGTCCAGGTTCGCCCGCGGGAATCTTATCCAGACCCACGTCCAGCTGGCGCATGTGCTAGCCGCTAAGCTCAATAATTGACTGCCTAGCGCACACAATTCTTCATTCGTAGCGTGCGCTAGTTGTAGCCGATAACGCACGTTAAGCTACATTCTTAGCGTGCGTTATCACTAGTTGCTTGAGAAATTTTGCATGTTGTTATACTATGTACAAGGATACAAATGTGAGAAATATCATACTCCAATTATCGAGATCACAATTCCGAATAATACAGGGTTCAAATACAGATGAAATACACAATAATAAATCCGGATATTAAAAAAACAACAAACATCAACCGGCAAGGTCGACAATACAACACATCCAACTCAACATGCAGATAACAACTCCAAGATAGTACCCAAGCCCACACACGGGCATAACAACAACAATGACAGTACTCTCGAGTACATATACAATCCAAGACCAAAACATACGAATAAAGAGGCAACGACTTCCCGAGGTAATATCACAGCTGCTTGTCGTCCTCGTGCCCCTCCTGCGCCTGCTCGCCATGAAGATTTTTACCTGAATACACAAAAAGGTATTCACCCCCGAATGGGTCAGCAAACAGCCGGTGCAAGTACTTGATAACATGAATATGTATAACGTGCAATAAAAGGAATATTGTGATGACTGATTATATTAGTATATAAAGAAGAAGGATATTCTCACCCAATACCAACGCCTCAATAGTACTGTGACAACGACATCGTTGTGCAAAAATGCATCAACAACATCACAATCTAAAACCATAAGCAGTACCATGTCACGTCATTATTTTGTAATAATATGTATATCACATTTCAAAAACTACATGGGATATACCGATACGAGGTTCGCACCCCATCGTACCCCGGAGCCCTCATCAGGGCAGTCCCCGGCTTTACTCGACCCATCGAGTGATACGAGGTTCGCACCCCATCGTATCCAGAGCCCTCATCAGGGCAGTCCCTGGCTTTACTCGATCACAAAACACAGTTTCACAATATTGGTACAGCTTCAAAAATATCATATTCCAATCATATCTTTCACATTTCACAGCATGTTGTCACATATCCAAAACTTTCAGCAACTTTGCTTTTCAATCTCATTTGAAATAACTTTTAGAGGCATCCTTGATAAATCACTTATAAATGATACCATTATATAAAACAATAATCAAGATCAGTCATCCAGTATTTGCAGAAAATCTTTCTCAAATCTTTTTCAAAAACATTTTCGAAAACCTTTTCAAAAAATTTTCGAAATCCTTTCGAAACATAGTTTATTTTAGGAAATCATTTTCAAAAATATTTCCGAAATCCTTTTCAAAAACATTAAGTCGTTAATTTCATTGAAAAATCATTTTTGAATCACTTCAAAATATCAACGTAGAATTGCTGAATTCAGAGTATGAACAAAACCATATGGAAATCACAGTTTAGACATATTTAATTGCAATTTATACATAAAGCACGATCAAATACTTGTCTGGTAACTTTAGGGATAAAAACGTTTCGAACGGTTTGTAATTAGGATTCAAAACTCTGAAATCTACGGCCTACAACGAGGAATTCATGCTAACAGGCATTAGGGCTCTTCATTCTAATCGAAATAAAATAGAAAACCTTAATTGAGTCCCTCAGGGAACTTTTATTAGACACTTCCCGGATGGTATCCGATTACGATGATTTAAATAAAATTTTTTATTTTCGTTCCACTAGAACCAATATGAACAGTCCTAGGATACTCGATATATGATCATTTTCAAATTCTAACAAGAATAAATCTGAAATCTCTAAGAACAAGTTTAGGGTTCAGGATTGAATTACCTCTAATCTGGCAAAGTTGGCTTGATTCACTCGTTGTATACTCATTGTAATATCCGACGGAATTCTTACTTGCTGTTGTACTATTCGGATAATTTAATACTGTTGTAATCTTGTTGCATTTGTGAAATGAATATTGATGTTGGAATATAACTTAATAGACTTGAATAAAATGATCACTCGTATTATGTTTGAATTTCCAGCGTTGTAGAGATAAGTGCATATTGAACTATTAAAAACCTAAGACTAACGTACGTTAATCGTAAGTCATAGCGTACGCTATTTTGAGGCCTTTACGTGCACATTACGTGCAATGCGTACGTAACCGGCAATCGTATCCGATCTCAACTTTCGGCGTGCGGGGCGGGTGGGATTCGAATA
>JAWKAU010001070.1:0-18000 GCA_033398695.1 Orobanche coerulescens
TATTTATGATCTTATGGGTAAGTTTGGGGCTTGAACCTTCGCGGTTGGCTTCCCAACACCTACAACTCAGTAGGTCACGGTCGTGTTTATGATCTTATGGGTAAGTTTGGGGCTTGAACCTTCGCGGTTGGCTTCCCAACACCTACAACTCAGTAGGTAACAGTCGTGTTTATGATCTTATGGGTAAGTTTGGGGCTTGAACATTCGCGGTTGGCTTCCCAACACCTACAACTCAGTAGGTCACGGTCGTGTTTATGATCTTATGGGTAAGCTTGGGGCTTGAACCTTCGCGGTTGGCTTCCCAACACCTACAGCTTAGTAGGTCACGGTCGTGGTTATGACCTTATTAGCCCTCATTAACTATAGGGTTGTTCCGGTTTCATGTGATTGTGTTATTTGACAGCTTCGGCTGAGTGGCTTTCAGGCCTTTGTGATTGTCTTGATAATTTCATTGGAGCCTTCGGGCATTGTGATTCATATTTAATTCAGTTCTGGTTTGGTTCATGTCGTGTAATTCATTGCGATATTCTGGGATTATGATTCGCCTTTGGGCACTTATGTTCTAACATGTCGAACAGGTATTAATAGTATGCCGTGGGCATAGTATTTCACGAATGCTCGATTTTTACCTTGGTTTGTGAGCATCTCGTATTATTATTATCATTGTACCGTTTCATTCTGCCTTTGGATGCATATCATGTTATACATGTATTTGATGTTCATTATCTGGATGGTGACCCGTGGGGCGGAACATGTTTTCATGTTTTAGGTGCTTGCGAGGAGAGAGTTGAGACACAGGGGCATGATGATGGCGACGAGGCATTCGAGCGATACTAGTCCGAGTTGTTCATATTTGTCAGTCAGTTGGAGTGTTCTCTAGTTTGTCGGTCATTGTCATTATGTATTACCAGAGCAGACGCTCGTGGATGTTGTTGTATTTTATTTTTGGCCATGTAGGCCCATCGTTGTCGTTGAAATTCCTTATCGGAATATTATGTCGGATATCATAGTAGGGACTGTGATCTCCCTTGTTGGTTAATTTAATGTATTTTAGTCATGTTTCGCCTGGTGGATCTCCGGGTGTGGGGTCCACGGCACTGTAATAACCCAATGGGATTTGGGGGTGTTACATTGTTAGTCCCGGGCTTGAATGCTCTCGCGAGATATTATTAATACGAATGCTGCTTTGGAGTATAAGTATTAATGATAGAGTACAATTACAATGAGTGTATTGCCTCTAGTTTTCTAACCCTCGAGTGCTGATGATTGCCGGAAGAACCAGAGTTAAAATCTCTGTGAGTTCTTGTTACAAAGATGAAGTGTTCTCTGTATTGTTTACTGTGGGTAATCGTGTTCACCTCTTCACACCTTTTTTTTTCTCCAATGCTGGAGCTCTCCTATTTATAGGAAAGGAGGTTGTTGGGATGTCCCTGTCCTACATGGGCGATCAGCGTTCCTATATTAGATTAAACGGGCGATCGTCCCAGCACGTGCGACTGTTTCCTTAAAGTCCGCAGCCGCTGCTGACAGCCAGACGCGCGAACCAATGAGAAGGCGACATGTGCCTCATGTCGCAGTCTTGGGAGGTCCCACCTAGGACCTTTCGGCGGGTCTATCGGTAGGTGAGGCCGTCCTTGTCACTGACAACTGTTGACGGGCTGGAGTCAAGCCTATTCTTGCGGTGTCTTTTGCGGATCTGCACGTGGGCCTTCATCCCGAGGTTCGGTCTTCACAGACTTTGACGGATGTTGGTTTTACACATGGCATAAGACGGTCGTCCTCGATCAGGTACCAAAGGCGATCGCCAGGTGTAAAGAAACGGTCGACCGGCCATTATGACGATCGCCTTTGAGGCGTACAAATCACCGCACAACAATTTCCCCCCAGCTCGCTCCGATGTTGAAGATGTGGGGTGAGGTGGCTCTACTGGTGATCGCTTGCAGTAGACGGGCGACTCCTCCTATTATGAAGCAGGCGATCGTCGGACTGAATTCGAATTTGGGCGACCTCTCCGGTCGCTGAAAAGAGCGGGAAGTGGAAGCGGGCTTTCAGCCTTCCTCTCCTCAAATGCATTACGCCGGAGGAAGGCCGACTTGTTTTAGCCGAAATCCATGACGGTATCTGTGGAAATCACGCTGGAGGGCGAGCTCTCGCTAGAAGAAGTCCTCAACCTTTATTGTAGCTCCGACCGTTTCGAAGAACACTCACTGTTCTCCGGAACATATACTTGAAGAAACACTCACTGTTCTTCAAAGAAAAACCTTCAAGATAATGACGTCTGCCACTACCTCGAAGAGAGCAACCCCATGGTCCACCGGACGCCTCATTCCGGCCCAGGCCGAGTCCCAACCTGCGGCGGAAATCAACCGCGGCGATGCTAGACTCTCACTGCCACCCCCGAGGGACGGCCCCAGCCTCTCACTCGATCAATTCCAAACTGCGGAACAGATCGAGGAGGCCATGGCCATCCTAAGGGAGCGACGGAGAGCATGCGACATGCCCACTATTACTCCATCAGCCATCCGTCGTGCGGGCAAGCGAAAGCTCAAGGGGTTATATGTCGAGAAATCGTCAGAAAGCCCCGAGCCGCCTAGGGAGTGATCCCTCATGGTGACCTGGGCATTTAGGCCCCAGCCGTGAGACGTCGGAGTCCGAATCCGTCACCAGGAGTTCGGCGTACCCAACTCCGAGAAGACAGGCCGGCCATCTGGCTCCCACTCGCCAAAGAATTGAGCTTGGCGGCAGAGACCTCATCACCTACCACGAGGTCAGGAGATCGGTACATGATCGCCTCGGCTCCTGCTCCGAGAGCCAGATCGCGAGCAGCCAGGATACGGCGATGGCCGCAATGCAGCGTCAGCTCGATGAAATGAAGGCGCTCATAGAAACTGGGGCAGGTGCCAAGAGATCGATCGCCGGACCAAGTGAGCCGCTCGCGGTCCAGATCGAGCTTGCCCCCGTGCAACCGAAGATTCCTCCTCAAACACCTCTATATGAGGGGAGATCGGACCCTCAGACCCACCTGAGTAAGTTCCGGATCTACATGACCGGATGCGGGGCATCGGACGCGACGAAATGCCGAATGTTCCCATTAACATTGGGCGATCTTGCCCATAGGTGGTACATCTCATTGCCACCACGCTCGATCAACTGTTTTGAGAAGCTAGCGAATGACTTTACGTCATATTTTGCCGCCAAGGTCGCTCGGCCAGAAGGTCCTCACTGCATGATGAAGATCAGGCAGGGGAAAGACGAGCTCGATGAAGATTACATCGACCGGGTGGATGAAATAGTCCTCACCGGCGAACCCATTAGCGATGAGCTCGCCCTCTAGTCGGTCCTGGGGGGATTCTATGGCCATTCACCCATGTTCAGGCACCTCACGAAGGACATCCCCCCGACGTACGCGATCTTCCGCGTCAAGGACACCGACTTTCTGGCCAGGCAGAGGATGCTCACCCTTCGCCTAGGCGAGGGATCCGCCGGAGAAGGGAAGGCGCCATCTACCATCCCGAAGAAGGCGATCGCCAAGCCCCGAAAGGCGGTCACAAAGCCGCCCGGTGAATTCATGGCCTTCGAGGATGTGGAAGTTCACCTCCTCCGCAACCTCAATCTGTCCCCGGCCCATATCTCCAATGCCATCAAGGGGCGCGAATGGCTTAGCAAGCCGAAGCCGATGAGGGACAACAGTTATCTGGACCGCAGTAAATTTTGTGCCTACCACAAAAGTCCCAACCACAACACCAGCCAATGCCGCGACCTCCTCAGACAACTCTGGAGATTGTTCGAGGAAGGCAAGTTGGACAATTTGGTGACCAAGCCAGAACCCCGGGCAGAAAGGACTGGGGGATGCGATCATCGACAGAACGATGACCGTCAACCTCCCAATCCGGTCGCTAGAATCGAGCAAAACAAGTCGGAGTACTCAGATGAGTCGATCCCTCCAATCAACCCCGGCGGCTGGATCAATATGCTTCAGTCGGGAGGTAGAAACCTCAGAGGTCTTTCCCCGGTTTCCACCATATCAAATAGAAAGTGGAAGGCCGAGCTGAGGGCATTCGCCGGAGTCCATCTCGTGGTGCCCACAGAGCCAACCATCTCCAGAGACACGCTCATCTCCTTCTCCAACAAGGATAGGGAGGGAGTGCAGTGCCCCAAAGAGGATGCATTGGTGATCTCTGCATGTATCATTGGGAAAATGGTCGACCACATGCTGGTTGACAATGGGAGCTTTTGCAACATCATTTTCAAATCTGCTCTAGACCAGCTCGGCAACCTGACCAAATTCATCAAGCCATTTGATACCGTGCTTCAAGGGTCCGGCGACAACACGGTCCAAGCCTATGGAAGGATCAAGCTCTCTGTCGAGCTAATCTGCTATTACGATCCCAAGGTTAAGATCACTAGGAACCTCAATTTTGTAATCATAGATAGACCCAGCATCGATAATGGGTTCCTAGGCCGCCCCTTTCTAGAAACCTTTGAGGCGGTCGCCTCTTCTTTCTTTTACTGTATCAAGTTCCCCACTACCGATGGGACAATCGGTACTGTAAAAGGAGACCAGCTAATGGCAAAGAAATGTTTGAATTACTCATGTGTCGTAACTTCCCCTTTAAACGTTTCCTATACTATTTGTAACATTGAGACGATCGACATTCAACCGATGGAGGTCGACAAGCCAAGCACCTCATACCAACCCGACTCAGAGGACGGCATCTCACATCAATTGTCGGACGACATCGAGCCGAGGATCGGCTTCGAGCCAAGCCTCAACATTGATCCAAGGATCGAGTCTGGCGATCGTTCCAAACGAGAAGCGACCGTCCCCATCTAAGAGTTGGAAAATATAACAATAGATTCGGCTCGCCAGGAGCGGGAAGTGCAGATCGGCTCAAGCGTTGGTCCTGAGTTAAAAGACGATCTGATCAATTTATTACGAAAGAACATTGGAGTCTTTGCCTGGTCGCATCAAGATATGGTCGGCATCAGTCCTGAACACGCTTGCCACTATATAAAGATCGACCTGGCAAGGAAGCCTGTTCACCAGAAACGTAGGAAATTTGGTCCTAAGAAGTATGCTGTGCTCGACGCAGAAGTCAAAAAGCTACTCGACAACAAACTGATCAGAGTAGCTACCGACGAGCCACAGTTGGTAGCTAACGAGGTTCTCGTCAAAAAGGCGAGCAACTCCTGGAGGTTATGCATCGATTTCACCGACCTCAACGCGGCGTGTCCGAAAGACCACTTTCCAATGCCTCATATTGACCACTTGGTCGATAGCACGGCAGATTGCGAAATGATGTCGTTTATGGACGCCTTCGTCGGGTACCATCAAATCCCAATGGCGGAAAAAGACGTAAAATACACGTCATTCCACACGGAAAAAGACGTGTACTTTTGGGTCCGAATTCCGTTCGGTCTGAAAAATACGGGGGCGACCTACCAACGACTAGTCAACGGGATGTTCGCCAATCAGATCGGCAAGACCATGGAGGTTTAAATTGATGACATCGTGGTCAAGAGCCTCAAAAAGGAAGATCACCTCAAAGACCTTGCCGAGACGTTCGCCATCCTCGAGAAATTCAACATGAAACTGAACCCCAAGAAATGCAACTTCGGGGTAAGCTCCGAAAAGTTCCTGGGGCACATCGTGAGCCAAAGGGGGATCGAAGCGAACCCCACCAATATCAAGGCGATCCTCGACATGCAGGAGCCACGGAATGTCAAGCACGTGCAACGCCTCACAGGTTGTCTAGCAGCCCTTAACCGTTTCATTTCTCGGCTCGGAGACAAAAGCAAGCCATTCTTCGCCACCATAAAGAATAAGAAATTTGCGTGGATGAAGGAAAGTCAAAAGGCGTTCGCCAAAATCAAGGAGTATCTGTCTAATCCCTAAATTTTGGGGAAACCAATCCCCGGCGAAAAGCTATTCCTCTACCTGGAAGCCTCGGAGGTCGCGCTGAGCGCTGTATTAGTGCGAGCAGAGGGGCAACCCCACTTGCCGATCTACTTCGTCAGTCAAGCTCTTCGTGACGCGGAAACGCGTTACACACCTCTGGAGAAGCTCGCCTACGCACTAGTCATGAGTGTTCGCAAGCTGAAGGCCTACTTCTTCAAACACCAAGTGGAGGTTCTGACGACTCTCCCTCTAAGGGAAGTTCTGCACCGGCCAGACACCAACGGGCGACTCCTCAAGTGGTCACTGTAGATCGCCCAATACGGTGTCACGTACGCTCCTCGCACGGCGATCAAAGGCCAAGCTCTGGCGGATTTCATGGTGGAATTAACGTTTCCTTGATCAGGCCAGTCGGCCGTCTGCTGAAATTGTACGTAGATGGATCAGCGACCAGCTCGCGAGCAGGGGCAGGGATTGTCCTCATCAGCCCCGATGGCCAAAGTTTTACAAATGCTGTGCGTTTCGGTTCCATGCGACCAACAATGAAGCCGAGTACGAAGCCTTGGTAGGCGGGCTTGATCTAGCACTCGCCATGGACATACGTCGCCTCCACATCTTCATGGACTCCCTCTTGGTCGTGAACGAAGTCAAGGGGGAATATGAGGCGGGCGGCGAACAAATGATCAAATATCAAGAATTGGTCGCCGAAATGTACACAAAGTTTGAAGAAGTGCTGATCGAACAAGTCCCAAGAGAGCACAACTCCCAGGCCGATGCCCTATCCAAACTCGCATCATTAGATGGGACAACAGACTTCTCTAACATCCAAATCACGAAGTCAGTAAAATCGGCGATCGACAGAAGCCTGGTCACCACAGTTGCCATCGCCGAAGAGAACTGGATGACTCCGTTCGTTAAGTACTTGAAGGACGGAGCGGTCCCCACAGATCAGATCAAAGCTCTCCAGCTTCAGATCCGAGCAACCAGATACACCCTATTGAACGACCGGCTTTACAAGCGAGCTTTAAGCCTTCCTCTCCTCAAATGCATTATGCCGGAGGAAGGCCGACTTGTTTTAGCCGAAATCCATGACGGGATCTGTGGAAATCACGCTGGAGGGCGAGCTCTCATCCACAAGACGACCAGGCAAGGCTTTTTTTGGCCTACCCTACAAAAAGACGCGATCGCCTACGCCCGATCTTGTCACAGGTGTCAAGTAATGGTCCCGAACATCAAGCTCTCCCCAGACCAGCTCACTTCTATGTACAGTCCGTGGCCGTTCGCCCAATGGGGCATCGACCTCATCGGTTCTTTGACGACGGCACTAGGGGGATGTAAATTCGCCATCATGGGGGTCAATTATTTCACGAAATGGGCAGAGGCCGATCCACTCAACAAGATCGGCCAAGAACAAGTGATCAAGTTCATTTGGAAGAACATCATATGCCGATTCGGTCTACCTCAGGCTATCTTCTCCGACAATGGAAAGCAGTTCGACGGTTTGGAAGTTATGCAATTCTGCAAGAAATTGGGAATTAAAAAGCTCTTCTCGGCCCCTTACCACCCTCAAACAAATGGGCAGGTAGAGACTGTAAACAAGATTCTCAAACACACGATCAAAGCAAGACTCGAATCCCGATGGGCAAGCGAGCTCCCGGATGTTTTGTGGTCCTACCGAACAACGACCCGAAATTCAACCAGCGAAACCCCATTCGCCCTCGCCTTCGGAACAGAAGCAGTGATCCCATCGGAGATCGCCGTCCTTAGCCACCGAACTGCACAACAAATGACGACGGACAATGATGTAGCTCGACGGATCGACTTGGATATGCTCGAGGAACGACGACTGACCTCGAAAATTAAGAACACAATCCACAAAAGGAAATCCGAGAAATTCTTCAATTCGAAGGTCAAGGAAAGGCGATTCCAAGTGGGCGACCTAGTCCTCAAAAAGGTCCAGGCTCAAGACGGGAGTATTTGGCCCAAATTGGGAGGGGCCCTTCAGGATATCCAAATGGCTGACCAAAGGAACCTACGAGCTCCAACACCCAGACGGTACTCCGGACCAATATCCCTGGAACGTTGTTCATTTGAAGAAATAATATCAATAAAAATTTTGTATTCATTTATCCAATGTACAAAGAGCTTAATGAGATTTTCCGATCCTCTCTAAATGATTTGCCTCGGCAAAACAAACAAAAAAAGAGGATGACTCGCTCGCCCTCCAAGAGTACGTCATCTAACATGATGGACCTAGGCAAGCAATCGCCCCCCAGCACAACGTATACCTTCGAAGATCGTCATCTAACATGACGATCCGAGGTAGAAAAGTGCAGCCATGGTTCTGGAGGTCGATGGAACCGACAGGCCGCCCATGCAAGGTTCATTTGGGCAGAGATCGCTCTCTCGTTCGTTTAAATACGAGGCAGGCGTAGCCGAAGGACCCTCCAAAACAGATCAGTGGACACGCTCGCCTGCTCTCAGATCCATCATCTAACATGGTGGACCTGAACAATGCGACACGTCCCTCCCCCCATCACAACGTATGCCCTCTTAGGTCCGTCATCTAACATGTTGGTCCCAGGTAGAAAAAATGCTAACAAGCCACGGTAGCGGAGTCGATTAATCCAACGGCGCCCCGTGCAAGGACTCCTCTAGGCAGAGACCGTCTGCCCCATCGCTTCATTGCGAGGCAAAACGTAGCCTACGGAGGACCCTCACAATTAAGGGAGTCACGAGAAGTTAACCATCAGACGGAATGTCGCTCGCGCACAAGACATAGTCGTAGAGGTCGGTTCCATCGAACCCTACGACCGTGCAAAGTCTTTTCAGGCCGGGACGTTCGGCCTTCCTCGAGAAATCGACTAAAATTGAAGATCGCAAGAACCAAAGTAAAGATAGCTTGCTGAACGAATTATTTTTGTTCCCTTACTTTCACTAAGTAAACAAAAACAAGGGGCAGAGCGGAGCCATACATATGACCAGGAGAACGGAGCCATACATACGATCGGCTTTGTTCAGATACACATATGACGATCGGTTTTGTTCTGAAATTTACAAGTATGAATTTAAGTATACCAATCCATCCGAAGATGTACATACAAACGATCACTCCTCAAACACGTGTGAAGTTAAATGCAAAAGATCCAGACAGACGATCATACAAGCAAGGAATCAGAAGCAAATATCTATTTCATTTCATCCGAATTACATGTACAAGCGCCCGAAGGCAAAACACAACGAAACTGGAAAATTACAAGTGAAAACAAAATGAAAGCGGACAATCTCAGGCTGCCCCCGCCTGGCCTTCGCCACCGGCTGCTGGATCGGTCCGGCCTTCGCCACCGGCCGCTGGATCGGCGTGCGCCTCCTCGTCGGTGTCCGGGTGAACGAGGTTGTCCGGCGACGGATACCAGATCAGGTCGATTCCGAGGTCAGTGAGGTCGAGGATAGGCACAAAGAAAGCTGGCTGCAGAGGATGCTCAAGCACATATGCTTTGAAATTTTCAATCAAAGGGCCCACCTCGAGCCCTCCCTTCTTGGCAGCGCGGATGGCGTCAGCGTAAGCCATGTAATAGGCAAATTCGCTGACATACTCCACGTTGAGGAAGGGATCGACCTCGGCCGCCTTCAACTTTTCCTTCATCCCCGCGATTGTTTGATCCGCACCCTAGAGCTCGGCAATCTTAGCGGCCAGCTCTCCCTTCGACGACTCCTGGTCGCCGTTCAACCGGTCCACGACCGCCTTCAGCTCAGTCGCCTCCTTCTGCGAGGCCGCTACAACCGGCGGGCTTCCGTCATTTGATCACGCATCTGGTCGGTCGCCACCCGGGCCCAGTCGAGATCCTGCTTCGCCCGCTTGGACGCCTCCACAGACTCCTTCTCCATTGCCACGATCTTGTCGGCAAACTCGGCGTTCTGACTCCGAGCAGTCTCGAGGTCCGCATGGAGATGGGCGGTGGAGGGCCACCCCTCATAATCCTTCACGGCCTGAGCGGCCATCGACGCCGTTTGAAGGGCCAGAGCAAGAGTCGCCTGCATTGCGTCTCCGGACCGCCGGTGCACGATCGCATCCAGATCAGTTGTCCAAGCCTTCGGCAGGGCAGCGATAGACCGAGAGACGTAATGAGGGACGTCGCTAGGATCGCGGGGAGATCTGCTCGCGAGGAAGTCCAACACCATCGGCGAGTAGTTCGGGTCGGCAAGACGGACCCTGCACCAAGAACAAAGGAGTTAGTATGTCCCCTACACAAGTGACATAACTCAGCAGAGCAACCAAACTTACCTTTCGACCTTCTCTGGGTCGCGGCCGAAGAACAGCTTGCCACGCGGGGTCTGGGCGTCAGCGGTCGCCATGGCCTGTAGGAAGGCCGATGAGGGCGTAGACCCCTCCGCCATTGGAACTGCAGAAAGGGGAGGCGCGGCAACCGGCGGCACCACTGTAGGTGCCTCAGCAGCAACAGAGGGTGAAGGCGCCTCTGGCCTCCGCCTCTTACGGTTGAGCTGGAGCTGTTCCTCCTCCCGAGACTCCTGCTCGTTGACGATCAGCCCCACAAGAGGTCTCGCCTCCGGGATAGGATGAATCATCACCGCAGGGGCACGGCTCGTCTTTTTCCCTTGTCGGAGACGACTCATGACCCCAGGGTTCGACATGGCAATTTCTCTCGGTGGCTCGGAGTAGCGGGGGAAGTAGATCTCTGCCAGAAAAGACAATCAACCAAGTTAGTCGTCTTCGTCAATCAAAGGCGATCGTCAAGCAAAAAGAGATCGTAAACATTTGTACCTGGGACCCTTAAGTGGCGGGGAAAGCGGAACAACTGAGCGGCCAACCAATGAGCTTCGTTGTTGATCACGCGAGCATCGATGTAGCTGTCCGGAAGACTGCAGATTCGCTCCCAGATGATCGAAAAATCAAATGGTAGGTCGCCTGTTGCTGGAACAAGGGCACCTGCAAAAAGGAAACCAAATTAGATCAATTCAAGATGTATCCAAACGAAGGGAGAGTCAAAACCCTTACTCGGATTCCTCTACCAGAAGCCGGTGGGGATATCCAACTCATCGTCAGGTTTGTCGCTCGCGGCCTATTTCCACACACCGCCGACCCAACACCACTTTGTCAGGTCGCCCCAGACCTTGTTAGGCACCCCAAGAACCACCCGGCCCGAGCGACCCTGGATGTGGTAGCCGCCAACGGAACCCTTCTGCACCGTCAGCTTAAAGAGATAGTTCATGTCCAGCGCAGAAGGAAGACGGAACAGCCGGTGACCGCCAAATAGAGTGAACGTGCTGACGATCTGCAACCAGGCGTTTGGCGTCAATTGGAGCGGCGCCACATTCCAAGCGGCCAACAGATACAACATGGCGAACGGCAGTGGGAACCGCAGTCTGTCCCCCATGATCAACTCGTTAACGGCGACCATACCCTCGGGAGGTTGGCCGGCACATTCGTTCTCGGTAGGCAGATATAGTGAAACGTCGGAGGGGACATGGAACTCCGCCCTCCAACGAGTCAAATCCTTCTTGGTCACCGAACTCTTGATCTGGCCAAGGGTCCACGGGGAGCAGCTCACGGCCCGAAATGTCGTCCGCTTTACGGGTTCATGGGGGTGGGCGACCGAATATGCGCGAAAGTCGAAGTTAGGACGTGGGCCGGCTAAACTCTCCATAAGCTCGGAAAATTCTAAAAAGGCTTTGCCGAACACGTTATTCTGCTCCCAGTACAGTCTTATTGCCTCCTCTTCGTCGGCCAGCAAGCGCTTCTGCTTTGCCTCCGCCGACTTCGCCACGTCAGCCTCGATGAAGAGTTCTTCAACCTCCGCGGGTTCAATTCCGGCGCGGATGGCCTCGACGGCCGTCTCCAGGTGAAAATCCGCAGAAGTTTTATCCCGAGCAGTCGAATTCGCGGCGGCGTAAGTGCTACCCGTCTCATACACGTTTTATCCTCCTCCGGACATATTCAAAGAGAAAGGAGGGAGAAAAAGTTTTTGTTCTTACCTAGAGTCTGAGTCGAACGACGACCGTCACACAAAGCTTCAAGAAAATTCGGCTATGTCTTCTTCTTCTCAGGTAAAAGCGCATAAAGTTATAAACCCAAAAGTCCTAGCCCCTTTTATAGGCGAGAGCGGGGACTTCTGGGAAAATAAGCAGAATCTCGAGGGCTGAAGTGCAACCGTCGGATAAGTCGTATTTAATGCCGCCCTTGAAATCTGCGTGTACATCGTTTCGAGGGCACGCCAAACGACAAGTCTGACAGAACCGTCGGACTCCCCCAACGGAGCGCGACACATGCCCCAGTGACGTTTTCAAAGCCCGCTTCCACTTCCCGCTCTTTTCAGCGACCGGAGAGGTCGTCTAAATTCGAATTCAGTCCGACGATCGTCTGCTTCATAAAAAAAGGAGTCACCCATCCACTGCAAGCGATTGCCAGTAGAGCCACCTCACCCCACGTCTTCAACATCGGAGCGAGCTGGGGGGTAATTGTTGTGCGGCGATTTATATGCCTCAAAGGCGATCATCATAATGGCCGGGCGACCGTTTCTTGACACCTGGCGATCGCCTCTAGTACCTGATCGAGGACGACCGTCTTATGCCACGTGTAAAACCAACATCCGTCAAAGTCTGCGAAGACCGAACCTCGGGATGAAGGCCCACGTGCAGATCCGCAAAAGGCACCGCAAGAACATGCTTGACTCCAGCCCGTCAACAGTTGTCAGTGACAAGGACGGCCTCACCTACCGACAGATCCGCCGAAAGGTCCTAGGTGGGATGGGACCTCC
This sequence comes from Orobanche coerulescens, assembly GCA_033398695.1. Taxonomy (NCBI): domain Eukaryota; kingdom Viridiplantae; phylum Streptophyta; class Magnoliopsida; order Lamiales; family Orobanchaceae; genus Orobanche; species Orobanche coerulescens. The sequence continues at coordinate 12,673 of JAWKAU010001070.1, forward strand.
CAAGACTGCGACATGAGGCACATGTCGCCTCCTCATTGGTTCGCACGTCTGGCTGACAGCAGCGGTTGCGGACTTTAAGGAAACAGTCCCACGTGATGGGACGATCGCCCGCTTAATCTAATACAGGAACGGCGATCTCCCATGTAGGACAGGGACATCCCAACAACCTCATTTCCTATAAATAGGAGACCTCCAGCATTGAAGAAAAAAAAAGGGGGTGAAGAGGTGAACACGATTACCCACAGTAAACAATACAGAGAACACTTCATCGTTGTAACAAGAACTCACAGAGCTTTTAACTCTGGTTCTTCCGGCAATCATCATCACTCGAGGGTTAGAAAACTAGGGGCATTACACTCATTGTAATTGTACTCTAACATTAATACTTATACTCCAAATCAGCATTCGTATTAATAATATCTCACGAGAGCATTCAAGCCCGGGACTAACAACCCCGGCAAATCTTGTGTTATTTACATTCTTTCGTACGTGCTCTCGCATTTTGTTTGTTACTCACCCGTAGCCATATCCAGCAAATCATTACGTATAATATTTTGGGTAACAACACGGTGTACCATGCAATCGGACTATCTGCAATAAACACTCGTGCCAACCTTTCTGGTCCCCAAGTATCCTTAATACCCAGAAACTGAGCCGACTTGGTTAGGCGATCAACTATCACCCAAATCATGTTCATCCCTGTTCCGGTCTTTAGCATACTGGTGTTAAAGTCCATTGATATATATTCCCACTTCCATTAAGGAATCGAAAGTGGCTTCAACATTCCGGCAGGTCGCTGATGTTCGATCTTAACCTGCTGATAAGTTAAACACTTCGAGACATATTCCGCCACATCTTTCTTCATGTTGCCCCACCAGAAATTCTACTTCAAATCCTTATACATCTTACTAGTACATGGGTGAATAGAATAAGGCGTACTGTGATGTAACAGCTCCAAAACTGACCGGGAATATTACAGCGCCGTGGGCCCCACATTGGAACCTACAAGGCTAAAATTATTTTCGCAAACGTTTAAAAATGCCAAAAGGCCCTTTTGAAATACACACACACAGCGGATAAAAACACAGTTCAAAAGAATACCGAAAAGCTATTTAGAAACATACACACGCAGCAGATAAAAACATAATTAAATACATTTACAGCGGAATTAGAAAAACCAGAAAAGAATACACAATCCCAACAATCATGCCATAGACAGTATCACCGGAAAGCTCATACCTTCACGACCGCTACTAGCTCGAACTCCGAGTACCTAAAAGATAAAGCCCACGACGGGGTCAGCCATAATACTCAACAATGATAATGATCACATCAACATATACAATTACATATCAATGTAATTACAAAGCAAGAGTATTTTCCACGTAATCTTACCGAAATAACCTTACCAACCTGTCGCAATCCATATCAAATCAATTCTTACCATAATCCACGTCTCGCGTTCTTAAATGATGAATGAATTCAAAAGTAACCATATGTATTGTATCCGAAACGATACCAAGATTCTCAAACATAAATGTATCCCCAATATAGAATAATCTGTCCAAGTCTGACTCTGTCCGCTGGATCGCACAATCGGATCCCACCTGATAAAACCGATATCACATGGCACATTTGTAAACCAATTGTCCCGAGACAATGGCAAGTCCCGGATATCAATGTAAAACATGAATGTTCACACAATCAATAATGATAAACAACCAATACATCAAAACGGGATATCAATGACATGATAACTCCACACAAGATCGACAAAGGATCAACCACGAATGAGAATACCATGATGTGGTAACTCCAACAAGATCAATGAAGGATTCACCACCGGGAATGCCAACAATACGGTAACTCCAATGAGATCAATAAGGATCAACAGCTAGAAATACCAACGGTACGATAAACTTCAATAAGATTAATAAAGGGTCAACAACCGAGAATACCGACGACACAGTAAACTCTAACAAGATCAATAAGGACCAACAACCGGGAATACCAATGATACGGTAAACTCCAACAAAAGCAATAAGGGATCGACAACCGAGAATATCGACAACACGGTAAACTCCAATAAGGATAATAAGGGATCAACAACCGAGAATACCGACGACACGATAAACTCCAATAACATCAATCAAGGACTAATAACCGAGAATACCAATGGTGAGACAACACCCAAACAGAATCAATAAGGATCAATAACGAACGAGATTACCAATGACAGGGTGAACTCCAAACGAGATTAATAAAGGATCGATATTAAATGAGTTGACCATCAATATGGTAACTCCGAACGAGATTAGTAAAGGTTCAACAGTGACAGATACACGAGAGAATAAAATCGTCGACCATATACGGATCATATATATGGGATTACAAAGACAACTCGAATTCCGAACAGATACGAATATACATGGACTGTGAACGACCAATCAATAAGACTCAAGATGGACGTCACGATATGCCCGATCCGGACAGGTGTCCGTGTACAAGCCATCCACGGGTATTGATCAATACACGTCTGGTCTCGTACCTAATCAGCCTCACAAAGTACGTCTCGTGTGCACGGTTCAATATGAAGTCGAAACCAACATATGCTACACGTGCCCGTCCCGAAAATCCTACACATGAACGATCAGAATGTATCTGACTCCAGATATGCCACGATACAACATGACAACAAATCTCGAAGAAACCCATATCCAACAAGGATCAGAAGATTTTCCAAGAGGGCAACAATAACTCGATCATGAAAGACCGACACGACCACAATGTCGTATTCCGTCAAACAACAGTTCACAGCATGCTCAACAATGTGTATGACAATAGCACATAAACTCCCAAGGCAGCAGCCAAGTGTCACGGAAGCATCTACTCAGGAATACTCCGGACAATATCACATAAACTCCCAAGGTAGCAGCCAAGGGTCACGAAAGTTGTTGGGTACGGGGTCGGATATTGCGCCGTGTTACGGAAGCGTAAAATAAAATGCAGAAATTAAATGACGCACGGATTTATAGAGGTTCGGCTATAAACGAGCCTACATCCTCTCTTTATCTTTTTCAATAGGTTAAAGATAGCAACCTCTACGCCTCTCTTCTATCGGTCGAGGTATAACCATTACAATCATGTCTTCTATTGGTCCGTGATAAACCACTCGTACTTGTCTTTGTGTCGGTCCAAGTTAAACCGTTTTCCTTTTCTATCGGACAAGGAATCAACCGCTCTAGCTTTCTATGGGTACTAAATAAACCTCACTTAGATATCGATTGTGATTCTAATAATGCCGGATCCTTGATCCTAATAACACCGAATCCAATCGTATCTTTTCTTTTACCACTCGTGTATGTTTTCGTGAATTCCCACTCAAACACTTACAATTACGCTCAATATCAACAACAAGAATGTGTGTAATAATATCACAAGAATAGACTATTTGCTCAAGGTTGTTGTATATGATCAATACCATAAGCATGGTATTTATAGGCTCCATCATCAAACTAGCCGTTAGCTGCCAGACTGCTCATTACGTACGCTATCATCGCCACTTTACGTACGTAAGCATCATTACGTATGTTAACCATCACGGGTTACGTACGTAAGCCTCTTTCAGTTTCAGTCCAGGGAGTTTCGTCATTTTGAGTTACCTACGTTAGCATAGACTCCGTTACGTACGTTAACATTTCATCACTGATGACGTCATATATCCGTTGTATGCTTTTCTGACTTTGACTCCTCCAACGTTCACTTGTTTGAAGTGTGTTACGTACATTATCTCTCATCCATTACGTACGTTAGCTTCATCATATTACGTACGTTAACAATGTCTTCTTACGTACGTTAGCTTTGTTTTTCTCCAGCATTTTGCACTTCGTTTCCTTCGATGCTTGGCTTCGTCTTTTCGTTGTTTTGTTTTGCTTATCAACATTAATCATCAAAACACTTTTAATTTATGTATGGAACTAAATGTTCCAACAATCTCCCCCTTTTTGATGATTACAAAACAACACTTCGTCAATGGGATTTACCTGCAAAATACAAATATATGTATATGTGTACAGACCAATGTTTTCGACTTTGTCCATTTTGTTAGAATCTTCTCCCATTTCTTTTTCGACTCCTTCTTTTATTTTCTCCTTTTCTTTTCTCAATTTCATTAATTTTTCATCGTCTTTTCGACGTCTCCGCATTTTTCTTTTTCTGTCATTTTCGACTTCTCCTTTTCATTTTTCGATTTTCTCCCCCTTTCAAGGTTAATCACATTTTCGACTTCTTTTTCTCCTTGTCCATTCTCTCCCCCTTTTTGTTTTCATCAAAAAGTGGATAAAATATCAATTGAAAATAATACCAAAATATAAAATATGCATGATACAATTTATGAATATTTGCATAAAGGGTAAAAACTCCCCCAATATCTCCCCTAAAAAAAAAATACTCCCCCTGAGTAAAATACAAAAATCAATTTTTGGGGATCTAACCTATAGTTGGTTTTTGTTTAGAAACGTAGACGATATTTGAAACGATTGTTCCTTTAGGAACCCAAATTTTCTTAATTTTTATCGTCCGCCACGGGCTTTTGCAACTTGAAATATGATGCCCGATTTTTAAACACTTTTCGCAATGGGGTATTTTAAAATTAACGGATTCGTTTTTCGAACGTGGTTTGAATCCTAACCCCTCTTTATTTAAAGTATATTTTTGAACACATAATATTTGTTCAAATTTATCGTTGCCGCACGAGAATTTTCTTGTCAAAGATTTTAGTTCATCTTGAACTTTTAAAAGATCATTCTTCAAAATATTTTCATTTTCAATGCATTTCGAATGATCGATTTCGACAAATTTTCCCTTCTCGATAATTTTGGAATTTTCAATTTCCAAAGATTTAATTTTAGACTTAAGGGATTTAATTTCCGATAAAGCGTTTTGAAAATCCGTATGTAATGATTCAAATGCATCAAAAAGTTCATCACGGGAGGATGTACTAACCTGGCTTTCGACGTCGCTGTCGTCGAACGAACTCCGGGCCATGAGAGCGAGACTATTTTGTTCGATAAAATCGTCGTCTTCGTCTTCATCGCTCCAAGTAGCCACGAGGACCTCCTTCTTGGGTTTAGCTCGGCAATGCTTAGCGAAGTGGCCTGGTTTTCCACATATTCGACAAGAGTTGTCGAATTTCTTCATTTCGCTCGAGATATCCTTCTTCCTCCGGTTTAATAAGGTTTGGAATTTATTAATATTCTTGGCATAATATGCCGCTTCTTCGTCGCTTTCCTCCACCGGAATTTCTTCTTTCTTTCTCGACATTTTAGC
>JAWKAU010001071.1:0-18000 GCA_033398695.1 Orobanche coerulescens
GGGTGTTATAGAAATGGACGATATCCTCGACTAATAATACTCACTCGAACAAGCAACCTTTAATGAAACATAACTCATTCAACAAAACATTCATACAATAATGATATTAATTCATAGGAAACAACATCCGTAACCTTAACCGAATAGTTCATCTATCCTAACGAACATTCTATCGTTTCATTTACGAATTATAATACACCAAGTTCATTTTTAAAAACTGGTTTTACCAAGTTCTTTAGGTTCACCCACATTTACGTCTTCTACTACATAAGGATCGTTGTAAATGAATTCAACCATTAATTCTAAAATAACATTATCACCAATAGTTGTTATAATCTTCCTAAGAACACTATCAACGTATTAATATGATGATCAACACATTCTTAAGTTATGAACACATCCGATTAACTTCGAATATGTTAAAGGTTATAGTTGTGTTCATCAATATCCTTTATCATCTCCCAACGACTTTCCTAAGCCAAAACAGAAATGAAGTTATAATTTTTAGGTTTTCTGAACCATAAGAACATCATCCTAATCTTCAACATTCATCAAGTTCTTCCCAAGTTAGGTTAATACCGAACATGGTGTTCTAACACATCCTATGTCATCAATTCATCGATTTTTATGTAACTGCAACGAGACTTATGATCATCACCGCCCCAATGATGTTATTAAATACAGCAAGATGAGTGTGACTCTAATAAACATGATTATTATCATTAAAACATCAAGAACATCTTCATTTTAAACCTTAATCACTATATTCTTCAATAAGTGTTTAAAAAGCTTAACCACAATCATGTTTTACTTGATTAATTCCACTCTAGGTGTAGTATTCCATATCAATATCATCATTACTACGAACATATAGAGCAAGATTGTGCAACATACCTCAAGAAATGAAGAACAACCACCAAAACCACAAGAATACAATCCAACTACAAGAACACACTCCAAACTTCCAATCAATAAGCTCCAATCCAAGTGACGGAGCTCCAACACAAGATGGGAGGGGCAAAAATTGATTTGGCAAGGTAGGGATCGGTTTTCAGAGGGAGAGGTTGAGTTTGGTTCGTGCAGAAATGAAAGGCAAGCCATGCCTTTATAATCCGCATTTATCATTGTAATATCCGCAATTTTCGATTTTCGGTAAATTTCTTTTTTGGTCGGAGTCTGTTTTGACGACTCGCTCATGACCGTTTCGTCATTCTGAGAATGATTAATTCTGCACTTTTTGTCATCCGAGTTCGTTTCGGTGTCGTTTTGTTGAGTTCCGTGCTTTTTAGCGACTTTTCCGCACTTGAGTTCGATTCTTGCGAATCTCATTCGAAACTGCTGTTTCGAGTTTCCCGTAAGTTCGTTTAACTTTGTTAGACGTGTTGTGAACTTCGGTTTGGTTATTCGATCACGTATCGTGATTTCCGGGCTTTTTGGGCCATTTTGTAATTTCTTGAAAGTTACGGGTATCCGTATCTGTAATTGTCGTCTCGACCCGTTTCTTGGTCGCGTATGATTGAATATGGTATTGTGTTTTCATTTCGGTCGTTGATGTCGTCCGCGAACCTTTCGCCGTGTTCGCCTGCGTGCGCTTTAATCGGTCGCCGAGCACAGCGGTTGCGGATCGCCGACGGCTATGGATCGCCGACGATTGCGGCACCGGACAAAGGGCAGAACCGGCGTAGCGCACGCCACGGCCGGAAGGCTGCGCGCGCTAACCGGCAGTGTAGCGCACGCTACCGGATGGCCTAACGCACACTAGCGGGTCCGGACAGTGGAGTCTCGGGGTTCTGATTCGGTCATGCTCGGCAGGTAGCGCACGCTATCGTCGGACGCTGCGTACGCTACGGCCGGCAGTAGCGCACGCTTCGGCCGGAAGGCTGCGCACGCTACCCGCCGAGCGCCTAATCTGTATAGGCTCTTGGTCGCGGCACGGGCCGAGAAGCGACGCTAGCTCGGGCACTAGCGCGCTAGTCCGGCCCAGTATAAATGTGGCTGAGCAGTCACATTTCATTTCGTTTTTCACTTTCTTCCTTCTCCGTCCGCGGATGGCGATTCATGGGTGATGAAGCCATGTTGTTTAACAACAAATCCATGAAGTCCTTGAGTTCATAACATCAATCAATCGTCCGTTATCATCCTTTGATCCAACGAATCAAGGTAATCTTCCTTAGAACCCTATTTTCGTGAATTTGGGGATTTTTGCATTTTTGTCCGATTAGTTCCGTGTTGTTGATTAATTCATGATGGGTATGATTAATATTGATAGTATTCTTGTGTTTAACATCATTTAATCCATTGTTCTTCGTCGAATCGAAGTATAATTCTTGATTTCCTTCGAATTGACTTTTTGGGTGATTTGTCCCCGATCTCGTTTTTCATCCATTTTCGATGGATCGATTATGGTTAAATGATGTTGTTAAACATATTCTATGTATTGTATATCCATATTTCAACTTGGAATTCCGTTTTCATGATTTGACGGAACGAATCGTATTCTTGGCCGTTTTGGGGGAAATCCTTGAACTTTCGTCATTCGTTCTTTGAATTCAACGGCTTTGAGTCGTGTTATGGAATTCATTTCATTGTTATTATTGTCCTTCGTAGTTTATGACGTGAGTTGGCGATCGGTGGAGTCGGCGGATTCGTAATCGGTTCGTGCAACCTACTTTGGTCGATTCTCCGCGTTGTTCTTATTCGAGGCAAGTACCTTGTCCATACTTTTCTTGTTTCGTAGATATGATGATTGGTGATCGTCTTGATTTGTTTGTTTGTTTTAAATGAGTTTTCAAAAGATTTGGTTAGCCTCGTTAAAGGCCCTCTTTCAAAACCGTGTGTGTTTTGTGATTGGTGTGGTTCGTGAATAACTATGTGAATTCTATGTATATGCTTGGTGTTCATGTTGCACTTGGTATTGTGTGTGGACGTATATTATTTCATTTCGGTGCGTTGTGGTTTGACGTTGTGTTTTGCTAAGTGTTTGATGCCTCTGGGCGAATTATTTGAATATCCTTGATATGATATGTTATTTGTTTGAATGTGTGGATATGGTTGAAGGTCTACGGTGACACATGGCACGTGATCATGTGGTCAAGATGCAACAAGTGATTGATCCAACCGTGAGAGCCTGAGATAATCTACGGTGGCACATGGCATGTGATCATGTGGCCAGGATGCAACAAGCGATTGATCCAACCGTGAGATGTGTGTGATTTGTTTCGCTAGCCAGCTCGGGAGGGTCCTTCGAGGCCTCGGGTGGGATGTCGGTGGTAGCGTCCCGGTCCTAGGCGATGCGCGTGCGTGATTATGTTTCGTTGATTTTACGTCCGTTGAGGACACGTGATGTTGGGCTCTGACCCTGTAAATTGTTGGTGGTTTTCTATTTGCGAAAACAAAACATTTGGGTGACCTATTGATTTTTGGAAAGAGAAGGATTTTATAATCCTAAATTGTTTTCTATTAAAACTCTCGATGGCATTTTAAATTGTTTTGTAAATTGTTTCCCTTATTTGCGATCTTTCGGTTTTGGAAATGTTTACCCAAACTCTTGCCTCGGGAAGTACTTTTCTTTACGTTTGGATCTTTCAGGATTCCTGATTATTATTGTTCTTGGAACTTTTATTGTATGGCTCGTATTTTTGCACTTGTACTTGCACTAGCAAAACAGTGGAGTTTTGCTAACCCCCGAGTATTCGGGGGGTGGATGTCTATTTTTGCATTCAGGTTTTGGAGCATAGCACAGGGTCGGCACGAAGGATGATGAAAGATGAATGATACTAATCACACGAGGATCTGTTGATGTCGCTTTGGTCTAGTTGTATTTTCTTTTCCGCTGCAGTATCTTTTCCCCGTTGTACGGGAGTTTATTGTATTTTGACCCCTGCGTGGGTATGTGTTTGGAATTGAGTTGTATGTTATGTTGTTGCCCAAAATATTTATCCGAAGATTAATACTGCTGGAAGACGGACAACAAACAAATGCGGGAGCACTTCCGAGAGAAGATAAATAAAACAAGATTTGCCGGGTTTGTTAGGCCCGGGCTTGAATGCTCTCGCGAGATGTTATTAATACAAATATTCATGGATACAAGTATTAATGAGAGAAGTCTAAATACAATGAGTGTAAAAAGACTCTGTTGATCCGGATCTTGAGCGAAGCTAGGTGTTCTTCGTCCCGCCGGTAATCTGCTCGAGGAGAAAAGGCCGGGAGAAGTGAGACCGAAAGAAAGCTGTTGCCAAGAGTTGGATGTTAGCCAAGTGTAAGTGATTTGCTTCTGTCTGGTGTGAAATGCGAAGGAAGCTGAAGTGTTCAGAGAGTCAGAATCTCGGTTTGTGCAGAAGAGTTTCGGTCCCTGGACAAGTGCTGGGAGCCTTGTATATATAGAGGCTGAGGGGCCCTGTCCCCTAGTGGGCGATCGCCTTTCGGCATTTAATGCAATGGGGCGATCGCCCTAAAGGTTACGTGGCCCTGCCAAAGTCCAAAGCTACGGTGGTGGCCCGTAGTGCGGTCAATGAGGATCCAAAGACGCGTCCTAAGCACTTGTCACAGGAGGTCCCACTTAGCTACTTTCGGCGGACCTTGTCGGTAGGTGCAGTGTAGTCACATGTCTTGTCCGCCAACTCCTTTCGCAGTGCAGGCCATCTTTGGTAGGTGAGGTAGGTGACAAGATTGTCAGCGCCTTTTGTGGATCTGCACGTGGGGTCAGCTTTGAGACTTAGCCTTTGCCGACTGGATGGTCATCGGTGGTGATCGACCTGGATGGTCTTCGGAGGTCGACATCTGCCAGTGGATGGAGGTCGCCAAGGGTCGGTCGCCAAGGGTCGATCGGCAGATGCCCAGAGAGGATCGTCCGCTAGTCGATCGCCAGGAGTCGGTCGCCGAGTGCCGAGTGATGATCGTATCTGAGGTCGATCGCTCGGCACCGGGACTTGTCCTGGGACCTTCATTTGGCCGATTTAGCTGGTCCGCTGGGTTGAGGCTTGGTCGCCTGGTCGCCGCTCGGCAGATCTGCCTTGGCCGCTCGGCAGTAAGTCGGTCGCTCGGCCTGTAAGTCGGTCGCTCGGCCTGTAAGTCGGTCGCTCGGCCTCGGAGGCGATCGCCGGTCGGAAGGTGTTAAATCTTGACACAACAATTGCCCCCCAGCTTGCTCCTATGTTGAAGACATGGGGCGAGGTGGTTCTTGCTGGTGATCGTGTACGGATGAGGACGGGCGATCTGAGCTGACTTAGGACTCGGACTTGGGCTTAATCATGGTCGATTGGCTTAGCTATCTTTCGGTCTTGTACCTGCAAAAAACAACATTGGCCGATCCCCCATGGAAACTTGGTGGTTTCGCTTTATTTGAGGAATCGTGCACAGTCGCGGAGATCGATGGACCGACCCCATGACCGTGTCTTAGTGCGCGAAGACAATGAGTGCCTCGTGACTCACTTTATTATGAGGGTCCTCTGTTAGGCTGCGCCTCGCCTTGTTTTTAAACGAAAGGCGTGTGGTCTCGGTCTAGAGGAGTCCTTGCGCGGGGCAGCGTCGGATGAATCAACTCCACGCCCGCGGCTTGTTAGCTCTGCTTCCACCTCGGCCAGCCATGGAGATGGCCGACCTCGACGGTGTACGTTGAGACGGGGTTGTGGAATGAGTCCACTGATTAATGTTGGAGGGCCCTCCGACTACGCCGGCCTCGTATTTAAACGAAGGGCGGGCGATCTTGGCCGAAAGGGACCTTGCATGGCCGAAGCAGCCGTTTCCATCGACTGCCAGGGCCATGGCTTTATGATGTGCGGTGGAGGCGATCTTATGCCTTAGTCCGTCATGTTATATCTTTGGTTGTAGATGGCGATCGTGTCCTCCGAATCTGCGGATGATGTAGCGTGATGATCGGCGATCGGCCGGAAGACTGCCGATCGTCGCTCGTGCCGATCGCTTTATTCGTAGGTCGATATTGGCGATCGGGTGGGAGATCGTCGCCCGGTGCCGATCGCGCGCTCACGTGCTAAGAAGAAACCTTTGCACGGCCGGAAAATCTGCGGCTCTTGCCCTAAGGCTGCGTGGGTCGAGGTTGGGTCTTTGTAAGATGCCCGAACATAGGCGAAAAACCACGAAAACCTCCTAGGACCGCGTAGAGGCGGTCTCATCGCTTATGGGCTCGCCATTGAGGATGATTACGTCTACCCGGTCGATGTAGTCCGAGTCGGACTCTTCTTCTCCTGCTTGATTTGCATCATGCGAAGGGGACCTTCGGGCCGACGACCAGTGGCGAAGTACTCGGTGAAGCCGTGCGCCACTCGTTAAAGGAGCCAATGGACCGAGATGGCAATGAAGTGTACCACCGGTGGCGAGGTCGTCCAGTCGGAGGAACATTCGGCATCCGGTCGCGCGATGCCCCGCACCGATCATGTAGATGTTGAACTTCCTTAGGTGCACTTGGGGTCCGATCGCCCCACGCACACGGGTGTTTGCGGGGAGCGATCTCGTGCCGCACGGGGCGAGCTCGATGTCGATCGCGAGCGGCTCGCTTGGCGGCGATCGTCTTCTTGGCGCCCGCCACGGATTCAGGAGCACCTTCATGTCGTTAAGTTGACGTTGCATTGCGGCCATCGCCGTGGCTTGGCCGCTTGCCGATCGGCTTTGGGAGCGGAGCCGAGGCGATCGTGTACCGATCTCCGGGCTCACGCCGCCGACCTCGGCAATTCGGCGAGGGGAGCGACGGCTAGGCTGCCTTCGGGAGTCGGGTAGGCCGAGCTCAGTGACGGACTCAAACTCCGCTGCCTCGTAGCCGGGCCGGACGCCCGGCCGCGTGTCGGGTCACCGCCTGTGCGATCGAAGATGAGGTGCCCGCCGGCGAGCGCCTCTTCCCGCGGACGGAGTCTCCCGGCGATCGCTCGGCCGCAGTGCCTTGAGCTGCTTGATCTCCCGGCGAGAGACCGGGGCGGTAGCCGGAGGCGCGCCGAGAGCACTCCGTCGCTCTGTAGACGGCCAGGCCCTTCGATCTGCTCCTTGGTTCGGAACCGATCGAGCGAGAGGCTTGGGCCGCCGCCCGTGTGGACGGATCGAGCGTCTCGACCGCGGAGGCTACCTTCCACCATCGGCCGCGCTCGGGCCCGGGACGGAATCGGGTCCTGGCCGGGCCGCCGGCTTTCTTCGACGCGGATGCGAAGACATGATTTCGAAGGATTTCTTTTGAAGTGCAGTGAGTGTCACTTCAAATATCTGCCCCGAGAACAGTGAGTGTTCTTCGGGACGGTAGGTGTAAAAAATCGAGGGTTGGATCCCCTTCCTCTAGCGCCAATTGTTGTTGCCCAAAATATTTATCCGAAGATTAATACTGCTGGAAGACGGACAACAAACAAATGCGGGAGCACTTCCGAGAGAAGATAAATAAAACAAGATTTGCCGGGTTTGTTAGGCCCGGGCTTGAATGCTCTCGCGAGATGTTATTAATACAAATATTCGTGGATACAAGTATTAATGAGAGAAGTCTAAATACAATGAGTGTAAAAGACTCGTTGATCCGGCTCTTGAGCGAAGCTAGGTGTTCTTCGTCCCGTAATCCGCTCGAGGAGAAAAGGCCGGGAGAAGTGAGACCGAAAGAAAGTCATTGCCAAGAGTTGGATGTTAGCGATGTGTAAGTGATTTGCTTCGTGCAGTGTGAAATGCGAAGGAAGTCAAGTGTTTAGAGAGTCGAATCTCGGTTTGTGCGTAAGAGTTTCGGTCCTGGACAAGTCTTTGGGAGCCTTGTATATATAGAGGCCGAGGGGCCCTGTCCCTAGTGGGCGATCGCCTTCGGCATTTAATGCAATGGGGCGATCGCCCTAAAGGTTACGTGGCCTGCCAAAAGTCCAAAGCTACGGTGGTGGCGGCCGTGCGGTCAATGAGGATCCGGACGCGTCCTAAGCACTTGTCACAGAGGTCCCACTTAGCTACTTTCGGCGGACCTTGTCGGTAGGTGCAGGCCGTAGTCACATGTCTTGTCCGCCAACTCCTTTCGCAGTCCGGGCCATCTTTGGTAGGTGAGGTAGGTGACAAGATTGTCAGCGCCTTTTGTGGATCTGCACGTGGGGTCAGCTTTGAGACTTGGCCTTTGCCGACTGGATGGTCATCGGTGGTGATCGACCTGGATGGTCTTCGGAGGTCGACATCTGCCAGTGGATGGAGGTCGCCAAGGGTCGGTCGCCAAGGGTCGATCGGCAGATGCCCAGAGAGGATCGTCCGCTAGTCGATCGCCAGGAGTCGGTCGCCGAGTGCCGAGTGATGATCGTATCTGAGGTCGATCGCTCGGCACCGGGACTTGTCCTGGGACCTTCATTTGTCCGATTTAGCTGGTCCGCTGGGTTGAGGCTTGGTCGCCTGGTCGCCGCTCGGCAGATCTGCCTTGGCCGCTCGGCAGTAAGTCGGTCGCTCGGCCTGTAAGTCGGTTGCTCGGCCTGTAAGTCGGTCGCTCGGCCTCGGAGGCGATCGCCGGTCGGAAGGTGTTAAATCTTGACACAACATGTTATTATTGAAAGACCAAGTCGGTCTACTGAGTCATTTTAGCCTTAAAGGCGAGGTTTAGATGTTTGATTTTAGTTATCAGCCTGGTAGATCCTCGAGGAGAGGGTCTACGGCGTGTAATATCCCTGAGCGGATTGGGGGTGTTACATAAATGGTATCGGAGCTTAGGTTGAGGAAACCTAGGCTGTCAGGTCAAGTCGTGTTGTTTTAGTCTTGTTTCGTCGGATTTTATCTGACTGAGTAGTGTCGCGACGCGTCGTCTGAGTTTGTTGGTCGTGATTAGTATCGTGGGGCGATCATCATCTTCGTGCGACCTGTGGCTGTAAGTCTCCCTTCTTTGTGTTGTGCCTCGTGTGACACGAGCTATTTTTATGATTTATTTGTTAAGTGACGGAATCCTCTTATGGATTTTGATTTCTTGATATGTGGTTATTTAACCCTCATATTTCGTTTATGTGTGGAGTAGTGTTGCTGGATTGTGCATGTTTGACTTTATTTCTTTTATCCGCTGCGTGAGTTCTTTTGTAATGGCTTTCGGTATTTTACCGACTGAGTTTTATTTCGAAAATCAATTCCATTAACCGAGTTTTTGATATTATGGTCTTGATCATTTTAGCGAAATTCTTATGACGGTATTTAACATTTTGTAAATGGATTTTGTAAGTTTTTGAAACATTACCGTCATCGGCCTTTTTGGCGTTTTTGTAAATGGTTTTTAGCCTGGTGGGTTCCGACGCGGGATCCACGGCGCTATAAAGTTTTGTGTAATTACCTAAAATTTTTTTGGGCATTCTAGCCCATTGAATTATTTTTGAAAATCGTGAGTATCTTAGAAAATAAATTTCGAGACGTACTTTTAAAATGAATTATTTTCTCGTGGTACTTCCAAGGTGCCACAACATGTTTAAAAATTCTTCTACCTCGAGGACCAAAATGTTTTGAGATATTTTTAATGTTTTATAAACACTTTTACTTAGACCCGAAGGTCGAATATTCAGAAAGCTTTTCACTAAAAGAAAGTGTCCTCATTTTTATCAAATGCGAAATGGTTTTCCAAAGTCTCGATAATGATGTTTCACGTTTTTACTTTTTTGGAAATGTGATACTCAAGATCGACCAGTGTTTTTCTAAATTATTTTCCAAATGAGGTTTTCGTTTTTAAAACCTATCCATTCCCGTTTGAGGGTTGGGTATGTATGTATGTATGATGTTGGCTTTGTCGCTATGATGTTAACTCCCGAATATGATCGAGTTGGTGGCATGAACGTTGAGGCGTTGCCACGTATTTGTTGTACTAGCCCTCTGTGAGAGGTGTGAACTGGTATTTAATGGTTGTCGCCTCATGGTGGATTGCGTGTGTCACACGAGTGTGAGATGCTGAAGCTTGGGTTTGTACGTTGGTGTACATGTGTGATTGTTTCATGATGTTTGTAATTACGTGCTGGTTATCGTTCGGGTCGTTGAGGTCGCCGAACGATACCATCGTTGCTGTGGTGTATGTGTATATATTACTTTACGATGGTAATCGTTGTATATGATATGTGTTATGATTCTTTGTTGTGCTGAGTTGGCATCTCCGCTATGTTGTTTTGCGACGTTATGCCCCATTGTATCTAGCATTTGTATTTTCGGTATGCCGAGCCGAGGTGTTTCAACCGTGATGTGCCGGGGGAATGTACGTGCAATTTGTCCTTCTCGTCGGTAACACATTTCGAGTGTGGACTCGAGGGACACCGAATTCAGTTTTGCGAATCGGCTACCGAGACTTTCGGAGTTCGCGCTTCAGCACAGATATCAGAATCGGCTTTGAGAGGCCTTTGAAGGATGTTTCTGTTGATTGCCTGTTGTGTCGTCTCCTTGATTTTGTTGTTGTGAGTTTCGGGGACGACACTTCTTTTAGAAGACGTCGAATATAATACCCGTATTATTTTTGGCTTCTATATTTTCTCTTTCTCCAGTCTATCGATACAATCATGTTCGTTGATACTTTCTGAACTTGTTCTGTATTTCGGTTTCATCGTTCGAACGAGCTGTGATCTTGTTTTGGGTCGATCTGGTTATCACTGTAACTTTTCCGAGTTCGGTTCGATTCTTGTGAACCTTGTTCGGAAGTAGCATCTTTTGATTCTACTAATTCTTTTATTCGAAGTGGATCGGATTTGGAACTTCTGTATTTTCGACTCTGTCGACTCGTTTATGTTCATTGACATTTTCTGAGCTTGTCCTGCCCCTTGCTTTGTTTATCGAACGAGGGTGGTATTATTTCGGAATTACTCGTTCGTCGTTGTGACTTTTCAATTGTTATTCCATTTCCTGTGGATCTTATGCGAGTGTGCATCTTTTTGTTTTCATCGGATCATGTTTTGTCTCGAGTCGAGATGTGAACCTCGGAGTTGTCGGTTGAACCTTATTGTTCTTCGTGATCCGAACATGATCGTTCGATTTTTGTTGTCTCGATCGTTTGTTTGTTCGGTTTTGTTCTCGTTTCCTGATTGTTGAGCGTTCAGGCTCCTTCCTAATTCCCTTAAGTTCGGGAAGTTAGTCTCGTTTTCAATCTTCCAACCCTTGGGCGGTGGAATTCCGTATTTGTTCAGCGGTTGGCTCGCGTTTTGATTAATGTACCGTTGGGTTGGTCAATCCTATTGATTTTCGTTCGTTGTGTTTTGTGATTGTCCGGATGATCGACTCGATTGTATTGTCTGTTTGATGACGCTTGTCACTTGTTGATTTTATTATGTTTCTACCTGTGGCGTTGTGTTGGTCATCGTGGGGCGTGTTTTCACGCCGTATGTCTCTTTGCATTGCTTGTGGCGTTCCGTCGTTGGCGCGAGTTTCGGTTCTTGTGTATCTCGTTGAGTATTTTCTGGCGGGATGTTGCTCCTCCCTACTTATTTTAAGTTTCGGGACGAAACTTCTTTTAAGGAGGGTAGAATGTAATATCCACAATTTTCGATTTTCGGTAAATTTCTTTTTTGGTCGGAGTCTGTTTTGACAACTCGCTCATGACCGTTTCGTCATTCTGAGAATGATTAATTCTGCACTTTTTGTCATCCGAGTTCGTTTCGGTGTCGTTTTGTTGAGTTCCGTGCTTTTTAGCGACTTTTCCGCACTTGAGTTCGATTCTTGCGAATCTCGTTCGAAACTGCTGTTTCGAGTTTCTCGTAAGTTCGTTTAACTTTGTTAGACGTGTTGTGAACTTCGGTTTGGTTATTCTATCACGTATCGCGATTTCCGGGCTTTTTGGGCCATTTTGTAATTTCTTGAAAGTTACGGGTATTCGTATCTGTAATTGTCGTCTCGACCCGTTTTTTGGTCGCGTATGATTGAATATGGTATTATGTTTTCATTTCGGGTCGTTGATGTCGTCCGCGAACCTTTCGTCGTGTTCGTTCCGTGCGTTTTCGGTAATCGGGTCGTCGAGCCCTCGCGGTTGTGGGACTGGCCGGACGGTTGCGGGACTGGCCGGACGATTGCGGGCACCGGCCGGACGGGTGCGGCAGGAACCGGCGTAGCGCATGCTACGGCCGGAAGGCTGCGCGCGCTAACCGGCAGGTGTAGCGCACGCTACCGGATGGCCTAACGCACGCTAGCGGGTCCGGACAGTGGAGTCCTGGGGGTTCTGGAATCGGTCATGCTCGGCAGGTAGCGCACGCTACTGTCGGACACTGCGTACGCTACGGCCGGCAGGTAGCGCACACTACGGCCGGAAGGCTGCGCACGCTACCTGGCCGAGCAGTCTAGTCCAGAAGGCTACTAGGTAGCGACCTGGGCCGATAGCGCACGCTAGCTCGGCAGCCTAGCGCGCGCTAGTCCGGCCCAGTATAAATGTGGCTGAGCAGTCACATTTCATTTCTTTTTTCACTTTCTTCCTTCTCCGTCCGCGGATGGCGATTCATGGGTGATGAAGCCATGTTGTTTAACAACAAATCCATGAAGTCCTTGAGTTCATAACATCAATCAATCGTCCGTTATCATCCTTTGATCCAGCGAATCAAGGTAATCTTCCTTAGAACCCTATTTTCGTGAATTTGGGGATTTTTGCATTTTTGTCTGATTCGTTCCGTGTTGTTGATTAATTCATGATGGGTATGATTAATCTTGATAGTATTCTTGTGTTTAACATCATTTAATCCATTGTTCTTCGTCGAATCGAAGAATAATTCTTGATTTCCTTCGAATTGACTTTTTGGGTGATTTGTCCCCGATCTCGTTTTTCATCCATTTTCGATGGATCGATTATGGTTAAATGATGTTGTTAAACATATTCTATGAATTTTATATCCATATTTCAACTTGGAATTCCGTTTCGTGATTTGTGGAGCGAATCGTGTTCTTGGCCGCTTTGGGGAAATCCTTGAACTTTCGTCATTCGTTCTTTGAATTCAACGGCTTTGAGTCGTGTTATGGAATTCATTTCATTGTTATTATTGTCCTTCGTAGTTTATGACGTGAGTTGGCGATCGGTGGAGTCGGCGGGTTCGTAATCGGTTCGTGTCAACCTACTTTGGTCGATTCTCCGCGTTGTTCTTATTCGAGGCAAGTACCTTGTCCATACTTTTCTTGTTTCGTGGATATGATGATTGGTGATCGTCTTGATTTGTTTGTTTGTTTGAAATGAGTTTTCAAAAGATTTGGTTAGCCTCGTTAAAGGCCCTCTTTCAAAACCGTGTGTGTTTTGTGATTGGTGTGGTTCGTGAATAACTATGTGAATTCTATGTATATGCTTGGTGTTCATGTTGCACTTGGTATTGTGTGTGGACGTATATTATTTCATTTCGGTGCGTTGTGGTTTGACGTGGTGTTTTGCTAAGTGTTTGATGCCTCTGGGCGAATTGTTTGAATATCCCTGATATGATATGTTATTTGTGTGAATGTGTGGATATGGTTGAAGGTCTACGGTGACACATGGCACGTGATCATGTGGTCAGGATGCAACAAGTGATTGATCCAACCGTGAGAGCCTGAGATAATCTACGGTGGCACATGGCATGTGATCATGTGGCCAAGATGCAACAAGCGATTGATCCAACCGTGAGATGTGTGTGATTTGTTTCGCTAGCCAGCTCGGGAGGGTCCTTCGAGGCCTCGGGTGGGATGTCGGTGGTAGCGTCCCGGTCCTAGGCGATGCGCGTGCGTGATTATGTTTCGTTGATTTTACGTCCGTTGAGGACACGTGATGTTGGGCTCTGACCCTATAAATTGTTGGTGGTTTCCTATTTGCGAAAACAAAACATTTGGGCTGTGACCCTATTGATTTTTGGAAAGAGAAGGATTTTATAATCCTAAATTGTTTTCTATTAAAACTCTCGATGGCATTTTAAATTGTTTTGTAAATTGTTTCCCTTATTTGCGATCTTTCGGTTTTGGAAATGTTTACCCAAACTCTTGCCTCGGGAAGTACTTTTCTTTACGTTTGGATCTTTGAGGATTCCTGATTATTATTGTTCTTGGAACTTGTATTGTATGGCTCGTACTTTTGCACTTGTACTTGCACTAGCAAAACAGTGGAGTTTTGCTAACCCCCGAGTATTCGGGGGGTGGATGTCTATTTTTGCATTCAGGTTTTGGAGCATAGCATAGGGTCGGCACGAAGGATGATGAAAGATGAATGATACTAATCACACGAGGATCTGTTGATGCCGCTTTGGTCTAGTTGTATTTTCTTTTCCGCTGCAGTATCTTTTCCCCGTTGTACGGGAGTTTATTGTATTTTGACCCCTGCGTGGGTATGTGTTTGGAATTGAGTTGTATGTTATTATTGAAAGACCAAGTCGGTCTACTGAGTCATTTTAGCCTTAAAGGCGAGGTTTAGATGTTTGATTTTAGTTATCAGCCTGGTAGATCCTCGAGGAGAGGGTCTACGGCGTGTAATATCCCTGAGCGGATTGGGGGTGTTACAATCATTACGTACGCTATGGCAAAAGCATAGCGGACATTAGAAACATTACGTACGTAATTCTGCCGAGGTTAAATACGCAACGAGTCCCCATAGGCTACTGCCTCGAAACATATGTACCATTACGTACATTGCCTGAATAACATACATAAAGCTCGCGTACATTACGTAAGATAACACATAGCCATTACGAATGTAATGGCTGTTGAATAAGCTATCACAATCGAACCAAGAATCCCGGGCGTGCATGGACCTACACGTCGAAAGGTGAGATGCTGTCTGATACACCACATTAAGTACGTTAACATTGAAGTTTTACGTACGTAATGTTACACACACAGCGTGTGTAAAGCTAAAATCGTAGCGTACGCTAAGGGAAAAACACATAGTCAAAAAACGAAATTCTCCAAACAACATCTAACAACCAACTATAGACTGAACGACAAAGATAAAAAATTCGATTTAGTATATCTCAACAGTATACTCATTAAAATAAATACGAATATGATACGACAATACTCGAATCATCCGAAAAATACAACAGTAAAGACGAGAATTTAGGCGGATATTACAACTCATTCATCAGCATGGCTATGTCCATAAAATGCTCAGACGATTTGTTATGGATAAGCCATGCCCTCTTACTACCCCATGGTTGGTTGTAGTCTGGAAATAAAGAGAGAAGGATTAAGAGGTCTGATTTAGTATGGATAAGCCATGCCCTCTTACTACCCCATGGTTGGTCGTAGTCTGGAAATAAAGAGAGGAGGAGGATGAGGCCTGGAGCCAAAACACCGTGCCTTAGAGATATTGGTGCATTATTGTATCTAGCTCAATATACACATCAATAAATTTCATTCTTCGTAAATATATTAGCGAGATTCAGCTCTGCTCCCATAATGGGGTACTGGAATAGAGTAAAATACATCTTTGGCTACTTGAAACGCTCTAGTGATCTTGGATTGTTCTTTACCTACACAAAAGAGAGTGATATTTTGAAAGGAGTTGTTGAGGTTAAGATGATGCGTACCGACCGTCGATCTTCCTCTGATATTGCAGCTAAGCAGCTCGACTACTAGAAGTGCTAGTGTTAGCAAACTTATCCCCTATGCAGAGATATTGAACGACGTGTTAGTTGGACTTGTTGATGTCGGTTATCTCTCTGACACGCATAAAAGATGTTCCCCATTGGGAATATGGCGATATCTTCAAGATCTACCAAACAGACTCTAGTTGCTATTTTCTCGAACTATATTGAGATAATTACATTGCATGAATATGTAACGGAGTGTATTTGGCTTCTATTAATCATAGACCATACCTCGAAGAACTTGTGGAGTGATCGACATAGGTGAAGTATTTTAGAAATTACGATTCTCTACTTCCCGTGGTGGGTCTTACCTAATACTATTTAGATGAAGTTACCTAGATACTAGGGATTCTAGATTCTTCTATAGTTAGTAGGATTACACTTAGTTTTTCCTTATAAAGAGATTTATTTATGAAAAGAGACTCATTGCAAAACTTATATAAACATCCATCTATTAGTATTACCAATATAATTATTCCATTAATTGTATCTTCTATTGCTTTGCTTACATTTTCTTCAAATTACTTTGCTAATGTTTCAGGAGAAACTAAAAGACTGTAATACGAGTCAATCAATTGTATTCATAACACTGATAGAGGGGCCTTTATATAGGAATTACAATGAGAGTCCTTCCATACATAGGATTCCTAGATAAGGTAAGACATCTAATAGGATCCTACTACCTCTAGAAGGATCTAGAACCTTCCATCTATGTATCTACAACCAGTATTAGGTAAAACACATCACGGGAATAATAATTCCCAAAACACTCCCCTGTGTCGAGCACTAATACAACAATAGTGCAAAAGTGTTGCGTTCGTAAAAACCTATTCCAAGCCAAAATGAAACCCCATGGGATAAATAAAGGCTTGATGAGGTAAAGATTGCAACGCACCAACATAACATGTCATGTATACTCCCCCTGATGTATACACAACTACTCCCCATGATGAGTACCTCAATTCATAGGAGTCAGATGCCAATTTGGCTTCACAACTATGCCAAGAAAAAACCCAGTGGGAAAAATACCTCTTGGTCTAAGTTGAACGGAAGTACAACGCATCATTTGTATAGATGTTCTCATAGGTCGCCTCGTTAAAAACCTTACCAAGTGAAAACCCAATGGGAAAAAACAAACCTTGGTCTAACGACAAAAAGAGCGCGACGCATCCAAAAATGCAGAGTCACTAAGGACTTATCCGAAAATCAAGTTTTCTAAAGTTTTGACCTCTATGCACTAAATCAGTCATAACTTCTTCGATTCAATAGGTATCAACAAAACTGTAAGAACTTATGAAAACTAGACACCCATATCTTTTCATTCACATACAGTACGTAACCTAGATCGACCTGAGCAGATCACAAAGCTCTATCGAAGTTGACTCAACAAATTACCGGACATATTATGTCCTACTTTGCAACAATAGTCATATGTCACTCAACATTGTGATCAAATGGTTGGTTTCCTTGGAAAGTAGACACAAACCTTTCCAATGGTACCAATTTCACCATTTTCCAGCAAGTGAGCTACCCTGTAGGTCATATGGGAGATAGACCAATACTTTCAGGGCAAATTCGGGTATCGATATTCAAGTGTACTTTTATCGAGATAGAGCGATCTTCAAGCTTCTTGTCAATCACAGACATTGCGTGAGCGCATCCTAGACCATCATCACAGTGGATTTACCGGATTATTACGAATGAGTACATCGAGTCAAACATGGGTACATAATACCGTACTTTTCTCTTAAGACTGCATCATCACTTAAGTGAGCCAAGACTTATTATGACTTCGACTAGTCATTAGGAATCATATAGGCATTACTTTATCGTCTCTTAAGGAAACCGTCCCTTAGATTGCCTTAAAGCGATTGATGTGTTGGGATTCGGTGCCTAAATCGAAGGCCCGACAGAAGCGGTAAAACGAAAATTAATTCGATCCGAATCCCTATGAGGAACGATCGAGCTACGTATATACGAATATCAAAAACGAATTCAACAAGAGATATAGAAACTCACCCTTGTAGTCCGTTGATTAGATGGAATCCTTCTCTTGAGCTATTCCCCAAGCTTTGCTTGATCTCTACAAATCTATTCCGTTTCAAGCCCTTGAACGATCCAACGCCGAAAGCACCGCGTCTCTACTTGCCACGAGCTGGAGAAACGATCGGAACGACGATCACCTTGCTATCCTTCGAGGATACGGCTGGAGCTAAGTGATGAAGCTATATATGTAAAGATTACTACACTCTAAGTGTTTTAATCTTACTCTCCCTTAATGTCTTGATATTTTTCTCTAAGAAAAACAAGAACAAAGTTGAAGAAGAAGATGACTTGGAGAAAAACCTTTTTCTCTCTCTTTCTCTCACAACTCACGTAGGAATCCCTTGAAGTGAAGTGGTTGTCATCATCTTCATTTATCCAACTCCCCACCACTTGCAACAACCCATGCATGTGGGAATCTAACCCCACCATATCAATCATAATCCATTAAAGAATGGAACAAGAGTCCACAATGAAGGTGGGT